>JARQOC010000005.1:241681672-241715161 GCA_033576535.1 Allobates femoralis | reverse complement strand
TTTAAAGTGTTCACCACCCATCTAGATAAGTTCCTTGGAGGGTCTAGTTTCCAAAATGGGGTCACTTATGGGGGAGCTCCAATGTTTAGGTGTACAGGGGCGCTCCAAATGCGACATGGTGTCCGCTAACAATTTGAGCTCATTTTCCATTCAAATTGTTAGCGGACACCAATGTGCCTAAACATTGGAGCTCTCCCACACGTGACCCCATTTTGGAAACTAGACCCCAAAGGAACTTATCTAGATACATAGTGAGCACTTTGAACCCCCAGGTGCTTCACAAATTCATCTGTAAAAATGAAAAAGTACTTTTTTTTCCACAAAAAGTACTTTTTTCATTTTTACGGATTTTTCATTTTTACGGGGGTGAGCAACGGGCAGAGGGGGGCGAGCAGGGGACACTGAGCTGCAGCGGCGGCTGGCGGCAGAGATCGGTGCAGTGAAGTTCTGCAGCAGTGGTGGTGGCAGAGATTGGTGGCAGGGGGGTGATCAGCGGGTGGGGGGGTGAGCAGTGGGCAAGGAGGGGACACTGAGCTGCAGTAGTAGCTGGTGGCAGTGATCAGGGGCAGTGAGGTTCTGCAGCTGTGGTGGCGGCAGAGATTGCGGGCAGGGGGGTGATCAGTGGGCGGGGATGAGCAGCGGGCTGGGGGGGTAAGCAGCGGGCAAGCAGGGGACACTGCACTGAGCTGCGGCTGGCGGCAGAGATCAGGGGTAGTGAGGTTCTGCAGCAGTGGCAGCGGCAGAGATTGGGGACCGGGGGTGATCAGCGGGCGGGGGGGTTAGAGCGGGGGGGCAAGCAGGGGGCACTGAGCTGCAGCGACAGCTGGCGGCAGAGATCAGGGCAGTGAGTTTTTGCAGTAGTGGCGGCAGCAGAGATTGGGGCAGGGGGGTGATCAGGGGGCAGGGGATGAGCAGTGGGCTGGGGGGTGATCAGCGGGGGATGAGCAGCAGGCATGGGAAGCTGAGCAGCGGGGCTGAGAAGCGGGCACAGGGGGGCTGAGAAATGGGCATGGGTGGGTGCTGAGCAGCAGGCACAGGGGGGGCTGAGCAGCGGGCATGGGGGGTGGGCAGGGGAGGTGAGCGGCACGCAGTGACACAGTAGGTTATTCAGCTGCTGCTGAAGCAGCAGAAAGCAAGGTTCTGCAGCAGCAGCGGCGGTGCTGCAGCAGAAGGAGCGGGGGGTGGCAGAGATCAGGGGAGGAGGTTCTGCAGCAGCGGTGGTGCTGCAGAAGGAGTGGGGGGGGCGGCGGCGAGGCTCTGCGGCAGCAGCGGCGGTGCTGCCGCTGCAGAACAAGCGGTGGTAGCGGCGGTCGCGGTAGTGGAAGTCGCGGCGGCGGTATTGATCGGGGGGCAGCGGAGAGGTTCTGCAGCAGCAGCGGCGGTGCTACTGCTGCAGAACAAGTGGTGGCGGCGGTGGTTGCAGCGGTGGTTGCGGTAGTGGCAGTTGCCGCGTCGGCGGTGGCGGTGATCAGGGTGAGGTGGTTACTGGTTTGCAGGCAGTCGCTGGATGGCTGTCAGTCGTTGGTGACAGCAGCAGGGGGTCCTCCTTCTTCAGCCTCCTCGGACGGATGAGGCTGAAGAGGGAGGGGAACCCATACATCACACCGCCCCTACAGATCTCATTGGACAGCTGGCGTCACATGGACCCCTAGGGTCATCTGGAGGTCCCTGGCTATGTGCAGCTCCAGTGACTTTTCGCTGACACAATCACCAGAGCTGCACGACCGCAAATCCACCATGACGTTGTACAACGTCATGGGTCATTAAGGCACAAAAATCCATGACGTTGTACAAGGGGTTAAAGAAAATGGGAAGGGGTTAAAGAAAATGATTAATTTTATTATATTTCAAAGATTACAGAAAATAGGAAATAGTGTGATATTGCGTACACTTTTGCATAATATAAATCATAAAGGTAATGTACTTACATTGCACACTACGCAGAAAAAACTTCACCAGGAGCAGCACAGGCTGCAGTCTGACATTATGCATCATATATACCATTGTGAATGACGCCCAATGGTAATCTTGTGTCTACATATACCATCATGTAATAAAGGAGATAAGAGGTGCAATGAGTGTACCTGCTAATGTAAATCAACCTAACTATTGTAGCGGCGCTCACCTTATAGAGTTGTGCAGTCCTGAGGAAGATGGATTGCCGTGGAAACGCATTGTGGGATATTGAGGAAGAATAAAGCTAAGTTCTAAACCATAACAAGAATCTTGTCCCTCCTTTAGCGCTCCTACAGTCCGCTTGTTTGTTTAATTTACATATACCACCAAACACCTCCCTGTTAGCATAGCTAGTCGCAGGTGATACAACTGCCCCCATCACTTAGGTTTCAGGAGATTGAGCAACACTATTCAGACACTTGTGTTACCTCTCAGTGGAGCTGGCAACCTCCTGCTAGGTGCAATGGATATTTGACATGGCTAATTTTTGGTGAGTTTTTTTCTGAATTTTATGTCCTATTCGATGATTTTTTGTAAAACAAACAAACATATGGCTAGGAAACATATGGTTAGGACTCGTAAGCATGAGGGTACTTGGCGTGGGTTATGAGCTTACGTATTTTGGCCAAAATTTCAACTAACACCTTACATTTTCATCTTTAGTGTTTATTGCACCTTTTTTATCTCTTGTAGTTTGTGGCTGAGCCCTCTGGGGGGTGTCTGTCATTTGTGATGCAGGTATGTGGTGCAGAGCAGCCAGCCTGATCAATAGCATGGGCGTGACCAATAGGCTGCAGTCTGACACTATGCATCATATATACCAGTGTGATTGATGCCCAATGGTAACTTTATGTCTACATATACCACCAATCTCCTCCCTGTTACATGGCTGGTCGCAGGTGCTACAATCGCCCCATTGCTTAGGTTGCAGGAGATTGAGCACCGGTATTCAGACACTTGTGTTACCTCTCAGTGGAGCTGGCAGCCTCCTGCTAGGTGCAAAGCATATTTGACATGGCTAATTTTTGGTGAGTTTTTTTTCTGAATTGTATGTCCTATTCGGTGAAAAATTTTTCACATACCCCCCGCTAATGGTGACAGCTTACCCTTAATGAAGCTCTATGCTGTTTTGCCAAGTATTAAAAGGGGTCGGATACGGCTTTAATGAAGATGATTAATTTTATTATAATAATTCAAAGATTACAGAAAATAGGAAACAGTGTCATATTGTGTACACTTTTGTATAATATATATCACAAATGTAATGTACTTACATTGCACACTACACAGGAAAAACTTCACCAGGAGCAGCACATCATCTATCCAGGAACATCAGCTGTAAGAAGTGGAACAGCGAAGACAGACAGATTCCTGGGATCCACACTGTGGCATCACGGGTGTCCCTTTTAGTCCACAGGTTAATAGAGCTTCTGTCTTAGCTGATGTCTTCTCTAACTTATAACTTATTTGAAAAAATGCTTGCGTAACCAAGTGTTACACAAGCTCTAGAGTATACAGGTTCTATTTGTCCGATATAGTATCCCTCGTGCTGAGTGGCCAACTCTTCAGATGTCAATCAACATCGGACAAATATATCATGTGAGGCACCGCCGGCATGGTCCACATGGCCGGGGCGCGTCACATGCAGGATCAAGGTATGATCCTGTGCACACTGGCCGGTTTGACTGATCATGGTGTGTGAACCAACTGTGAACGCAAGGTTTCATGAGCCTAATGAGCGGCAGTGAGAGTGGGATGAGATCGAGGAAGCCCTAAGGAATAAGGGCTGAGTGCTGACAACCCGGAACACAGGGAGTTAACCTGAGCTGTGTGAAAGGCTGATTATCAGCAGCTAAGGGGGTGTGTCCATGTGGGAGTGGCTGGCACAATAAGAGGTCAGCCAGCTGAGTCATTCAGATTGAGATTGATCCTGGAAGCTGAGATCCTGCAGAGATTCATCCAGAGATTGCCAGCCTGAGAGCATGTGGGCTGAGAGCAGCCTGAGTGCAGAGCAGTCCAAGGCTCGGTGTGTGGACACGGGAGCATGCTGGCTCCATGCCGGTGCCGAGGTCCGTGGTCGTGTCCGCACCTGGAGGGGGAAGCTGTGGTTGACCCGTGGACGCTAGACCGGACGTGGTTCACCTCACGTCCGGGAAGGAGCCTGTGGGGATGCCTGGTGGAACCTGTGACACAGGTAGCGAGACCCGGATCCGTGCCCGGTAAGAAAGGCAGTTCCTGAATGATTGTGGGAACTGTGCACCGTGTGTGTAAATCATGCTAGGCGAGTATAGACCGCCCTTGGGACCGACTCAGTGGAGTCACATAAAGGTCCTGATGAACCGGAATGAATGTAGCCCTTCGGAGGCGAATGTATGTAGCCTTTGGAGGCAATCGTATGTAGTGTGCCAGGCGGGCATAGACCGCCTTTGGGTCCGAGTCAGAGTGCTCAGTTAAAGGACCTGATGAAACAGAACGTGTTTAACTATGTGTATGAGGGCTTAGGTAATGGCCCTGAATGAGAGATGATGGCCTATATGTAAGACCCATGTATAATGATGTGGGGAGAGAGTGACCCAGCTAGTATGGATGATGTTGGAGGCGTTCCGTCCCTGTGGGACGAGAGGGAGGCTTGCCCTGCTGCTTGCAGAGGGTACCCGTCCCTCAACCACGACCTCTAATGGTGTGGGTGTGCCTGTGGTGCCAGACACAGGGGTAATAGGGCTCCTAGTAGGTATCGGATGAGGTTCCCGTGTACTATGGTTTGCCAGTCCCTGTAATGGGCCATGGAGGGGCCACAGTCCATGGATGTGGGCTGTGAGCAGGTGTGTGATCCATGGACGTTTGAATGATGGATCACATACGGTATGTAAGGTCCCGGTCAGGCAGGAATCCTGACTACGGGTGAATGTATATCATCATGCTGGGGGACTAAAGCCAGGCGGCAGGTACCGCCATTGGGACCCACAGGGCCCGTTGAGGCGTATGTAACGAAGGTCAGAAGCAGGGGTTAAAAGGGCTCCTAGAGTGGGGACACCATGGTTGAACCATGTGGACTCTGACCGGGACGTAGGCGGAGATGCGTCCAGGAAAGAGCCCCTTGGGGATACATGACATACCCGGTACTCAGGTTGCTCAATCCCTGTTATGAACCCGGAGGGGTCATCGTCGTACTGTAACGTATGTATAGTGTGAGAAGGCCGGAGGCCGTAGCCACCACGGGAGCTGTGAGTAGAGCTCCAATGGGGACAGAGATGTTTACAGGTCCCGGGTTACTATAAGATGTTATGTGCAATATAAGTGTTATGTGATGTTAAATGTAAATGTATGGTGTATTTATGTAAAGTGTTTTTAATCAATGTGCTATGTGTCAAACATGCTACCCGGGTTATGTTATTATATGTGAAAAATAAACGGGTAGACATTGGTTAAACTTATAAACACGTGTTCTTGTCGTTTTGCAAGCGGGTTCCCCGGTTGCTGCCTCACAATCAACAGATGAAACATGCCAAAAGCTATCCTGGTACCAAATGTTTTGCCGTACTATAAACATACACTTTTACACTAAACATTGATAACGAAACTATGCAGTAATTAGATGACACTATAAACATACACTTTCTCACTAAACATTAATAGAGGAGCTATGCAGTGATTAGATACTCTAGATGTTGGGAAAGTTACAGAAAATACAAGCTAATACAAACTAAACTGTTACTGTCTAATATCTTAAAGGGTTTCTTAAAGACAGGCTACCAATATGGATTCCTGATGGCCATTAACATCTTAGCACTACAATGCACCCTTGGCCATCTGGAAACCACATATCATTTATATGCAATGCCATATCCCAAGGGAATAGCTTCAGCAGATGAACAACACATTGATATGAAAGAAGGAATACATTTCATACAGCAGCATAAGGCAATACAAGCACAGATTACAGCAAACATTACTCCTAAAAATAGTGTCAATATAAAAAATCAGGCAACCAGGAAAATAACCAATCCCACCCTTTACTTTTACTTTGTGTGATGTGATCAACGTCATCATGTAACTGGTATATCTGAGACTGCAAATCCTGACAATGCTTTACTCGGATTGGTCGCATAGCGCGATTACTCTCTTATATGTTTATTGGACTTACTGAGACATGGACAATGGCGATGTATATACCTGATGAGCGGTTAAGCTGGAATATATGTCTACACTAGGGTGAAGTATATTTAGTTGATCTATGTCTAGTTGATAGGTGATTTTTAACTTTGTTTATTATATACTGATCATTGATTGGTGCTGTGTTATTGGGGGTGGAGTTGCACACTATAAATAACACCTTGTATCTGTGGGATGTATGCACTTGAAAAAGGTTGTCACCGAAACGTTGTGCTGTGGTGGATGGAATAAACATATGAAGATATAGCTTCCAGCTTGGGCGCTGTCCTTCCTTTTTTCTTTGGATGCAAATCCTGGCTATGATCTGTCAAGTTAAAACAGCACATACCTTCAAACTCGTGACATCCATGGTGATGACTTAATAACGAATAATCTATAGTTCTTCTAATCCGTAAAATAGCTTTTCAGTAACTGTGTATATCTAATAATATATCTACTAAGGCACTACAGGTAGTATTTATTGATCTAGCCACAAAGCAAGATAATCTCCCTACAGCTTTAGCAGCATATGTAGCTCTGGGGGACCTTTATCCACAGGTAATTTTACCCAATTTTTTTCACCGTCATTTAAAGAATGAGTGGAGCCAAAACCTTTCTTTCCCCTGACTGTTATTACTGTAGGGGTTGTCTCCTTGATCATCTTCATTTTCTTAATATACAAAATCAACTATTGAGCTACCCTATCTCCTTTTTGTGTCAACAAGTCCCTATCCCGACTACTCAGCAGAAGTACCTTAACTTCACCTTGATAGTCTTGATCTATCACTCCTTCCATCACTTGAATTCCCTTCAAGGTCAAACCTGACCTTGGAGCTATAAGACAAAAATGCTCAGGAAGCATTTGTAATCCTATAGCAGTTTTGATCCTTTACAACTCCTTTCTCTAGGCTGATTTCCTCATGGAAATGTAGATCTAATCCCGAATCTTGTGGAGTAGACCTATAGGGGTCCTAGAGCTCCTTGCTCCAATTCCCAATAGAGAACTGTCTTTTCTGTGGTAGAAGCTTTCAAGGCCATTATCTGTAAATAAGTCAACCTTAATTAATTGTGTTTCCTGTTCTCCAATTGGCCTGTTGTTAAGAATATTAAGGGCTTCATTTAGATGTAATCTCCCAATTTCTTCAATTGTTCTGTCAATAACCCATTCATCTGCTCTACCAATCCTGCGGCTTGGGGATAATATGGGATATGGAAGATCCACTCAATATTGTGTTCTGAGCAAAAATCTTTAACCTTCCTGTTCCTGAAGTGGCTAGTGGCTACCATTGTCACTCTGAATCTGTAACGGAATTCCGTAGTATAATACTATGGCTTCCATTGTTTTGATGGTACTGTTGGCAGTGGCCGTTTTACACAGACAAGCCATCATGTACCCTGAGTAGGTGTCCATAGCCATGCATATATACACATCCTCCGTTTTGTGGAAGCGGACCAATGTAATCCACCTGCCAAATTTGGCCAGGCAATTTGCCTCGGGTATATGGCCCCTAACCACATAGGGAATGGGTCTCTGATGTGAATGTTGACACACTGGACATTTCATAATTTTTTCGTCATCTACCCTGAGGGGCACCTCTCTGGTTTATGCTCATTGATAAGTAACTTTTTCTCTGAGATGTCCACATTTCTGGTGTGCCCATTGAGCCAATTAAGTAGCTTTTCAGCTGAGTTAGGCTCATTACTGGCATAAGCAACTGATATTTTGGAATATTCATCCGCTATTGAATTGAAGAGTCTTTTCAGGTTAGCTGTAGCACAACGGGCATCAAAGTGAAACACAGTTACTGTAATTCTTTGCACGATTGCCCAAATATCCTGCCACAGTTTTTTCCACCACACATCTTTGCTGTATATTTTCCAATCCCCAAGTTGGTAACCAGGTAGTCAACCCATTCACCACAGACCATGAATCTGTATACAAATAATATTCACTCAGTGACTCATGTCTTAAGACACTGTAGATTGCATAAAGTTCTGCATATTGGCTACTCTTCCCTTTACCAGTGGTAACTAGCATACTGTCGCTGGCTGATACCCCACCGCTTTCAGCACTCAATTATTACCCTGATATCTGGCAGACTCATCTGTAAAACAAGCATGTTTTTTGCTGTTCAGGACTCAATTATTCAAAAGTTATCCCCCATGCTACCGGTGATTCCTTGTGTGACCTTCGTAGTTCTTGTTGCTGAATTCCTGTTAGCTATTTTCTCATGCAATGATGTAACCCTACTCACTCCTGGTTTTGCCCAGTCCTTAATATACCATTTCCATTTCATTACTGATGATTCCTGGGCATGCCCAATGCGATGGGTTTTTAGAGTGCTGCGTATCCACTGCCTGATTGGGATCTCTGGTCTGATTGTTAACTCATGTCCTATTGTTAATTGCTCTGTATCAATTAATGTCCAGTTGTGGCGCCCCGCACCGAGTGCGTCACAGGAGGGTATTGCAGCCATAAATGCAGCAGCAATATTCTCTGACCCAGCAGTCATCTGGTTAACTTAGAGATCCATACTCTGCATGCCTCACTTAGCATAGAGGGCCAATCAAGGTCCTGGTGGGCGGAGTGCAAGGGTAGTGTGTAGTGGAAGTTTAGTCCAGCTTAGAGAGTTCTAGCCTCGAGTCTGGAGAAGTAACAGCAACTTAGAAGACCTCTGCAGAATCCCAGCTCTGCAACCTAGTTGAGGGGGTTGCACAGTCGGTGCAGCCCCCGGGCCACCTTCTACCGGCCATCTCCTCACCCTTACCACGGTTGAGCACCATTACTCCCGGTGCACCACCAACCGAACTTGGACATCAACATGCGGGTCCAAAACCACCCCGCGCCCATATACAGCCGGTTTACTGGTACCGAAGCTAGCAGTAGTTTAGCTCTGCTATGTGAACCAGAAGAGTGGAGGAGCAGCTCTACAGGAGCACCCCACCATCGCCAAATCCAATCATCTAACCAGCGGTGTACCCACCAAGGGACCCAAGGCTCCCCAAAGCATCCGGAACGTATACCCCGGATAGGGCATTCAAGCAGCCTCCCTGCACCCGACCTGGTATTCCTGGGCGACAACGGCAACCTACTTAGTTAGAATGGAGGAACACGCGGATCTCTGAGGGACACCTATCACTGCTGAGTCCACCCAGTCCACTACCCGTTAACTGTATGCCATGTACTGCTTGCTGATTACAGTAAATTACCCGTTACAGAGACTTACAGTGTCCGTGCTTCCTTATGACTACACACACAACATCTTAAGCAGCTCCAGCCTCCGGGGATCATCGCTTAGCCTGTGGGGAGCATTCCATCTTGCTGCATTCCATCCCCCGGAGGCCCCGCAGCGTCGGTAAAGTTACCTAACTACTCATAGGTGGCGTCACGAAACAATTAACCCCTACTGCTTCTTTTGCTCGTACAAGTGCCATCTGTTGCTCTTCCCCCATTCAAACAGATACTTTTTCCTAGTTACCTTTTAGAGAGATGTGAGTATTTTGATAAGGTGTAGAATGTACTATCTCCATAACCCAAAAAGTCCAATGAACTGTTGTGTTTGTACTTTGTCTTTAGGAACAGCAAAGTTAAGAATCTTCTGCTTAGCCTTTGGTGTAATTTCTCTGTGTCATTTCACCATTTGTGCAGGTTCCTGCACCCTTTTGAGATTGATCTCCCATCCAATACTCCTCATGTGTTCAATCAGTGCATTTAACTGCTGGGTTACTTCCTCCTCTGTTTCTCCCTGTACAATAATATCATCGATGTAATGATATGTCTGCATGTGTGATGGAAGGACAAACTCATCCAAGTGTTCTCCCACTACCCGGTGACAAATGGTTTTACTGTGTATTCACCCTTGGGGAAGACGTGTTTATGTATATTGTCTTCCCTTCCATGTGAAAGAAAACTGATTCTAATATTTCTTGTCAATTGGTATGGTGAAGAAAGCATTAGCTATATCTATCACTCTATACCAAGTTCCTTTGTGTTTCTGTATTTCTTCAATTAGGGTGATGGTATGAGGTACTGCAGCTGTGAGGGGAGGTGTGTGTTTGTTCAATTCCCTATTATCCACAGAGGTTAATACCTTTTAATGGCTAACTGAAAAGATGCTAAGCAAAGCAAGCTTTCGGGACACTATGGCCCCTTCATCAGGCTGATAATGACACAAGTTCTGAAGACACACACATATATACATAAGCAGGGTGAGATGATCCAGCAAATACGATAGGTGACGTAAAGCAGAGTCAGGTTTGGGAGGGGGAGAGGAGCTGGGGAGCCTCACCAAACAAATTTCTGGGTGGGTTGAGTGTGTTCTCAAACCCCTGGTAAAAGAAATACCCAGCTACATTCAGGACACAACTGACCTATTGAATAAACTGTCAGCAATAGGTCCTGTACCAGAAGGAACCATCCTCGCCACCATGGATGTGGAATCTCTGTACAGCAACATCCCACACCAGGATGGATTAAATGCCTGCAAAACCTTCCTGTAATGGGACAAAATGCCAGATTGCCCACGCTGCCAAACAGGAATCACCAGGAAACAAAGAGTTAACTGGGCAGATGTTTCTTTATTCTATCCTACGCGTTTCAGAGCCTCTATCCGAGCTCCTTCCTCAGTTCCTCAGGGAACATCATGTTCGCTGAGGAAGGAGCTCGGATAGAGGCTCTGAAACGCGTAGGATAGAATAAAGAAACATCTGCCCAGTTGACTCTTTGTTTCCCGGTGATTCCTGTTTGGCAGCGCGGGCAATCCGGCATTTTGTCCCATTACAGCATTCCTGTTTCCACGGTTATCGTGAAGGTGCGGCCCTGCAGCAGCCATTCTCTACAAGCCATCTTACAGGCGATTATACCGGTTGTGGGTAACACAACCGAGCCATGTGAGCAGTTCCTAATATACACCGCTATAACCCTTTGTTAAAAGGATAACACCCTATGCGCATTTATCTCTTGTTTACAGGTTGCAAAACCTTCCTGGAAAAACACAGGGATTGATGCTGACTCTGTGGTGAAGCTTACAACATTCATCCTCACGCACAACTATTGTACATTTGAAATCAGCATATATTTACAGGAGACTGGCACAGCAATGGAAATCAAAATGGCACCACAATATGCAAATCTTTTCATGGTCAAGCTTGAAGGTGACTTTTTACCCTCTTTTCCTATCAAGCCTCTGGCCTATTACCATTATATCAATGACATTTTAATCATCTGGACAGAGTCTGTGCAACAGCTGAAGATGTTCCATGAACACTTTAATCAGTTTCATTCCACCATCAACTTAACACTCAACTACTCCTGCACTGAAATTAGCATTTTGAACACCATCATTAAGCTACGGAACAATGAAATAGAGACATCCCTGTACAGGAAGCCAATTGACGGTCCAACATATCTCCGATGGGAATTCTGTACTGTTTCATACTGATCACCTTTGAGCTGGGAGGAATTTCTACAGGAGGCATTTTAACTTTCCCAAACATCATCGGAGCTGCTTCGATACAGGGCTTCACTGACAGTTGAGATTGTCTAGCTATTACTGCGGGAGGTACCCCAAATTAATACTTACCATCCGGTAACTGTAGTGTCATCCCTTTCCGTATATCAATGGCAATTATATACTCTGGAATAGGGATAATCATCAGATTGTATATTGCAGTAGGCAAATTCCCTATTTTTAATGATACTATAGTTGTGCTGCTTCCATTTGTTTGCCCCTAATCCTGTGATTATTACTTTTCTTCCTTTAAATTGTTTTGGATTACCATAGATCAAGCTGGCCTCCGCTCCTGTATCCACTTGGACTTTTACTCATTGCCTATTCTTATTTTTCCAATTAATGACCAAATTTACATGTGGGCATCTATATACTGTATATAGAGGGCTTGGCCAGGAAGTCAATCACTCATGTCTCCCTCTGGCTAGGGAACCTCTGTGGGGGAAAAGGTCAGCCCCTGTTGCAGTGTTTTAACCTCCTGCAACAGAGAGTTTACTTCAGCATAAAGATCTTCAAACCCCGGCGCTGTGGGTTTCACTGGGGGTGAAGAAGGAGTGAACCCTCATTCCGTATCCTACTACACCCACGCTGTGGGAATCCAAAATCTTCCACTGTCACTTTTTTATTTTGTGAACTTCTTGATTTCTTATGAAACCCTTGCTTTTGGTATATTTTCGAAATTTCATCAGTACCAATCCCATCAATTTCCTCTTTAGGAACCCCATCTTTCAACAAGGCAATAAACATATCCTTGCGCGATATGCATGAGACATTAGTATTGTTTTTAGACTCTTTATGCTGCTCTGCGGAAGCAAAATTACCACTATTCCTGGAACCCCAAACTCCCAAATACCCCAATTGCCGAATTGCCTCTAGGGTGTTGGAGATAGGCTTCCCAGTCTGGTTTACCATTAGGGTTATAATTATATGTTTACTAGTAAAAAGGCCCGATGCAATTGCATCGGGAGCGCGGTGAAATGAATTGTGTGTATACAGGCGGGTGAGTGGCTAGCAGAGTATACATGGGCTCTGTGGGTAGCAGAATATACAGGCGGGTCTGTGGGTAGAAAAGTATCCAGGCGGCTCTGTGGGTAGCAGAGTATACAGGCGGGTTTGTGGTTAGCAGATTATACAGGCGGCTCTGTGTGTAGCAGAGTATAGAGAAGGCTCTGTGGGTAGCAGAGTATAGAGGTGGCTGTGTGGGTAGCAGAATATAGAAACGGCTCTGTGGGTAGCAGAGAATACAGGCGGGTCTGTGGGTAGGAGAGTATACAGGCGGCTCTGTGGGTAGCAGAGTATAGAGGCGGCTCTGTGGGTAGCAGAGTATAGAGGCAGCTCTGTGGGTAGCAGAGTATACAGGCGGCTGTGTGGGTAGGAGAGTATACAGGCGGCTCTGTGGGTGTCAGAGTATAGAGGGGGCTCTGTGGATAGCAGAGTATGATGTGGCGGGAGGCTGGAGGAGTGAGGGGAGCAGAGGCTGGAGGGGTGAGGAGAGCAGAGGCTGGAGTGGTGAGGAGAGGTCCAGATGGAGGGGTGAGGAGAGGTCTGGCTGGAGGGGTGAGGAGAGATGCGGCTGGAGGGGTGACATCACCGCTCGGCGGCAGGACGTGGCTGCGTCCTGGGGCTGATCGCAGCCCCAGTCACACGGCATTGTCCTCTGCGGCGGGTTGGGTGATGCAGAGAGGGATCAGTTCTTGCCCTCAGGTCACACATGTGACCTGAGCGGAAGGAGCGGATTGGGCGGTGTGTGGTAAAGACAGGACGGTCATCCGATTGGTCTAGGACGCCAAGTCCTGGGCAACGGGATGGGCGTCCTGTGTGTACAACACAGTGCCCAATCCGCTTGCAGGGGCAGGCAATGGGAGTGAGCGGGGCGTGTCAGGCTTTGCAGGCTGACACGGTCCGCTCACTCCCATTGGCTGTTGCCGGCCACAGGACGACGTCCCTGGCTCCCGGCACCCGGCCACAGCCCGTAGACCGCTACTCCACCAGCATGGCGACATTGAGAGCCCAGCGGTGAGAAAGTGGCGAGGGACGGAAGGCTCCGGCGGCATCCGGGCAGCATGGACCTCGCGGAGGGCGCGAGGGCGGTGGCGATGGAGCGGGGCCGACGGTTGGCAGGATGGCAGCGGTGTCAGGTAGTGCGGCTGAGGATGGAGGAGGCTGAGAGGCTGGAGGAGGCTGTGAGGCTGGAGGAGTCTGTGAGGATGAGGAGGCTGTGAGGCTGGAGGAGGCTGTGAGGCTGGAGGAGGATGTGAGGCTGGAGGAGGCTGTGAGGATGGGGAGGCTGTGAGGCTGGAGGAGGCAGTGAGGCTGGAGGAGGCAGTGAGGCTGGAGGAGGCTGTGAGGCTGGGGGAGGCTGTGAGGCTGGAGGAGGATGTGAGGCTGGAGGAGGATGTGAGGCTGGAGGAGGATGTGAGGCTGGAGGAGGCTGTGAGGATGGGAGGCTGTGAGGCTGGAGGCTGTGAGGCTGTAGGAGGCTGTGAGGATGGGGAGGCTGTGAGGCTGTGAGGCTGGAGGAGGCTGTGCGGATGGGGAGGCTGTGAGGCTGGAGGAGGCTGTGAGGCTGGAGGAGGCTATGAGGCTGGAGGAGGATGTGAGGCTGGAGGAGACTGTGAGGCTGGAGGAGGCAGTGAGGATGGGGAGGCTGTGAGGCAGGAGGAGGCTGTGAGGCTGGAGGAGTCTGTGAGGATGGAGAGGCTGTGAGGCTGGAGGAAGCTGTGAGGCTGGAGGAGGCAGTGAGGCTAGAGGAGGCAGTGAGGCTGGAGGAGGCTGTGAGGCTGGGGGAGGCTGTGAGGCTGGAGGAGGATGTGAGGCTGGAGGAGGATGTGAGGCTGGAGGAGGCTGTGAGGATGGGGAGGCTGTGAGGCTGGAGGCTGTGAGGCTGTAGGAGGCTGTGAGGATGGGGAGGCTGTGAGGCTGTGAGGCTGGAGGAGGGCTGTGCGGATGGGGAGGCTGTGAGGCTGGAGGAGGCTGTGAGGCTGGAGGAGGCTATGAGGCTGGAGGAGGATGTGAGGCTGGAGGAGACTGTGAGGCTGGAGGAGGCAGTGAGGATGGGGAGGCTGTGAGGCAGGAGGAGGCTGTGAGGCTGGAGGAGTCTGTGAGGATGGAGAGGCTGTGAGGCTGGAGGAAGCTGTGAGGCTGGAGGAGGCTGTGAGGCTGGAGGAGGCTGTGAGGATGGGGAGGCAGTGAGGCTGGAGGAGGCAGTGAGGCTGGAGGAGGCAGTGAGGCTGGAGGAGGGTGTGAGGCTGGGGGAAGCTGTGAGGCTGGAGGAGGCTGTGAGGCTGGAGGAGGGTGTGAGGATGGGGAGGCTGTGAGGCTGGAGGAGGCTGTGAGGCTGGAGGAGGCTGTGAGGATGGGGAGGCTGTGAGGCTGGAGGAGGCTGTGAGGCTGGAGGAGGCTGTGAGGATGGGGAGGCTGTGAGGCTGAAGGAGGATGTGAGGATGGAGGAGGCTGTGAGGCTGGAGGAGGCTGTGAGGCGGGAGGAGGCTGTGAGGATGAAGGAGGCTGTGAGGCTGGAGGAGGCTGTGAGGCTGGAGGAGGCTGTGAGGCTGGAGGAGGCAGTGAGGCTGGGGGAGGCTGTGAGGCTGGGGGAGGCAGTGAGGCTGGGGGAGGCTGTGAGGCTGGAGGAGGCTGTGAGGCTGGAGGAGGATGTGAGGCTGGAGGAGGTTGTGAGGCTGGAGGAGGCTGTGAGGATGGGGAGGCTGTGAGGCTGGAGGAGGCTGTGAGGCTGGAGGAGGATGTGAGGCTGGAGGAGATTGTGAGGCTGGAGGAGGATGTGAGGATGGGGAGGCTGTGAGGCTGGAGGAGCCTGTGAGAATGGAGGAGGCTGTGAGGATGGGGAGGCTGTGAGGCTGGAGGAGGCTGTGAGGCTGCAGGAGGCTGTGAGGATGAGGAGGCTGTGAGGATGGGGAGGCTGTGAGGCTGGAGGAGGATGTGAGGCTGGAGGAGACTGAGGCTGGAGGAGGCAGTGAGGATGGGGAGGCTGTGAGGCTGGAGGAGGCTGTGAGGCTGGAGGAGGATGTGAGGCTGGAGGAAACTGAGGCTGGAGGAGGCAGTGAGGATGGGGAGGCTGTGAGGCTGGAGGAGGCTGTGAGGCTGGAGGAGGCAGTGAGGCTGGGGGAGGCTGTGAGGCTGGGGGAGGCTGTGAGGCTGGGGGAGGCTGTGAGGCTGGGGGAGGCTGTGAGGCTGGAGGAGGCTGTGAGGCTGCAGGAGGATGTGAGGCTGGAGTAGGTTGTGAGGCTGGAGGAGGCTGTGAGTATGGGGA
Organism: Allobates femoralis; assembly: GCA_033576535.1. Lineage (NCBI taxonomy): Eukaryota > Metazoa > Chordata > Amphibia > Anura > Aromobatidae > Allobates > Allobates femoralis. The sequence continues at coordinate 241,699,276 of JARQOC010000005.1, read as the reverse complement.
GGCTGTGAGGCTGGAGGAGGCTGTGAGGCTGGAGGATGTGAGGCTGGAGGAGATTGTGAGGCTGGAGGAGGCTGTGAGGATGGGGAGGCTGTGAGGCTGGAGGAGGCTGTGAGGATGGAGGAGGCTGTGAGGATGGGGAGGCTGTGAGGATGGAGGAGGCTGTGAGGCTGGAGGAGGCTGTGAGGATTAGGAGGCTGTGAGGATGGGGAGGCCGTGAGGCTGTAGGAGGCTGTGAGGCTGTAGGAGGCTGTGAGGCTGGAGGAGGCTGTGAGGCTGGAGGAGGCTGTGAGGATGGGGAGGCTGTGAGGCTGGAGGAGGATATGAGGCTGGAGGAGACTGAGGCTGGAGGAGGCAGTGAGGATGGGGAGGCTGTGAGGCTGGAGGAGGCTGTGAGGCTGGAGGAGGATGTGAGGCTGGAGGAGACTGAGGCTGGAGGAGGCAGTGAGGATGGGGAGGCTGTGAGGCTGGAGGAGGCTGTGAGGCTGGAGGAGGCTGTGAGGATGGGGAGGCTGTAAGGCTGGAGGAGGCTGTGAGGCAAGGAGGAGGACTGTGGGAGTGGGAGCTGTGAGGATGGGGAGGCTGTGAGGCTGGAGGAGGCAGTGAGGATGGGGAGGCTGTGAGGCTGGAGGAGGCTGTGAGGATGGGAGGGCTGTGAGGTGGGGAGGCTGTGAGGCTGGAGGAGGCTGTGAGGATGGGGAGGCTGTGAGGCTGGAGGAGGGTGTGAGGCTGTAGGAGGCTGTGAGGATGGGGAGGCTGTGAGGCTGGAGGAGGCTGTGAGGCTGAGGAGGCTGTGAGGATGGGGAGGCTGTGAGGCTGGAGGAGGGTGTGAGGCTGTAGGAGGCTGTGAGGATGGGGAGGCTGTGAGGCTGGAGGAGGGTGTGAGGCTGTAGGAGGCTGTGAGGATGGGGAGGCTGTGAGGCTGAGGAGGCTGTAGGAGGCTGTGAGGATGGGGAGGCTGTGAGGCTGAAGGAGGCTGTAGGAGGAGGATGATGGGAGGCTGTGAGGCTGTAGGAGGCTGTGAGGATGGGGAGGCTGTGAGGCTGGAGGAGGCTGGAGGAGGCTGTGAGGAGGGAGCTGTGAGGCTGAGGGACTGGAGGCTGATGAGGCTGTGAGGAGGGAGGCTGTGAGCTTGTAGGAGACATTTACTGTATGCATGCTCAGTACAGTAAAAGGTCTCCAAACAGGAAGGCAGGGGTTAAAAAAAAAAAAAAGTTAATTCTCACCTCTCCATGAGCCCCCGTCGTCTCCTGCCGTCTTCCTCCAGGCTTCCTCCAGTCTTCCGGTGGCTGCCGCAGGCTGCCAGTGTGTGCAGAGCTGTTCAAGTGCAGTTCAGGACCTGCGGTGATGTCAGAGTCACGTGACACCAGGTTACCATGGAGTAACCTGGTGTCACGTGACTGTGACATCACCACAGGTCCTTGACTGCAGTAGAAGAGCTCTGCACACACTGGGAGCCTGCGGCAGCCACCGGAAGCCTGGAGGAAGCCTGGAGGAAGCCTGGAGGAAGATGGCAGGAGACGGCGGGGGCTCGGGGAGAGGTGAGCATTAACTTTTTTTTTTTTTTCACAGTAGTGCGGGTCTGCGGCTCGTGATGACGCTGCGCGTCATCAGTCGCAGTCCCGCAAAGCATGTTGGGATTCGGCGACAATGCCCGAATTCCCAACTGCGGATTATATAAGTAGACTAGTAAAAAGGCCCGATGCAATTGCATCGGGAGCGCGGTGAAATGAATTGTGTGTATACAGGCGGGTGAGTGGCTAGCAGAGTATACATGGGGCTCTGTGGGTAGCAGAATATACAGGCGGGTCTGTGGGTAGAAAAGTATCCAGGCGGCTCTGTGGGTAGCAGAGTATACAGGCGGGTTTGTGGTTAGCAGATTATACAGGCGGCTCTGTGTGTAGCAGAGTATAGAGAAGGCTCTGTGGGTAGCAGAGTATAGAGGTGGCTGTGTGGGTAGCAGAATATAGAAACGGCTCTGTGGGTAGCAGAGAATACAGGCGGGTCTGTGGGTAGGAGAGTATACAGGCGGCTCTGTGGGTAGCAGAGTATAGAGGCGGCTCTGTGGGTAGCAGAGTATAGAGGCAGCTCTGTGGGTAGCAGAGTATACAGGCGGCTGTGTGGGTAGGAGAGTATACAGGCGGCTCTGTGGGTGTCAGAGTATAGAGGGGGCTCTGTGGATAGCAGAGTATGATGTGGCGGGAGGCTGGAGGAGTGAGGGGAGCAGAGGCTGGAGGGGTGAGGAGAGCAGAGGCTGGAGTGGTGAGGAGAGGTCCAGATGGAGGGGTGAGGAGAGGTCTGGCTGGAGGGGTGAGGAGAGATGCGGCTGGAGGGGTGACATCACCGCTCGGCGGCAGGACGTGGCTGCGTCCTGGGGCTGATCGCAGCCCCAGTCACACGGCATTGTCCTCTGCGGCGGGTTGGGTGATGCAGAGAGGGATCAGTTCTTGCCCTCAGGTCACACATGTGACCTGAGCGGAAGGAGCGGATTGGGCGGTGTGTGGTAAAGACAGGACGGTCATCCGATTGGTCTAGGACGCCAAGTCCTGGGCAACGGGATGGGCGTCCTGTGTGTACAACACAGTGCCCAATCCGCTTGCAGGGGCAGGCAATGGGAGTGAGCGGGGCGTGTCAGGCTTTGCAGGCTGACACGGTCCGCTCACTCCCATTGGCTGTTGCCGGCCACAGGACGACGTCCCTGGCTCCCGGCACCCGGCCACAGCCCGTAGACCGCTACTCCACCAGCATGGCGACATTGAGAGCCCAGCGGTGAGAAAGTGGCGAGGGACGGAAGGCTCCGGCGGCATCCGGGCAGCATGGACCTCGCGGAGGGCGCGAGGGCGGTGGCGATGGAGCGGGGCCGACGGTTGGCAGGATGGCAGCGGTGTCAGGTAGTGCGGCTGAGGATGGAGGAGGCTGAGAGGATGGAGGAGGCTGTGAGGCTGGAGGAGTCTGTGAGGATGAGGAGGCTGTGAGGCTGGAGGAGGATGTGAGGCTGGAGGAGGCTGTGAGGATGGGGAGGCTGTGAGGCTGGAGGAGGCAGTGAGGCTGGAGGAGGCAGTGAGGCTGGAGGAGGCTGTGAGGCTGGGGGAGGCTGTGAGGCTGGAGGAGGATGTGAGGCTGGAGGAGGATGTGAGGCTGGAGGAGGCTGTGAGGATGTGGGGAGGCTGTGAGGCTGGAGGCTGTGAGGCTGTAGGAGGCTGTGAGGATGGGGAGGCTGTGAGGCTGTGAGGCTGGAGGAGGCTGTGCGGATGGGGAGGCTGTGAGGCTGGAGGAGGCTGTGAGGCTGGAGGAGGCTATGAGGCTGGAGGAGGATGTGAGGCTGGAGGAGACTGTGAGGCTGGAGGAGGCAGTGAGGATGGGGAGGCTGTGAGGCAGGAGGAGGCTGTGAGGCTGGAGGAGTCTGTGAGGATGGAGAGGCTGTGAGGCTGGAGGAAGCTGTGAGGCTGGAGGAGGCAGTGAGGCTGGAGGAGGCTGTGAGGATGGGGAGGCAGTGAGGCTGGAGGAGGCAGTGAGGCTGGAGGAGGCAGTGAGGCTGGAGGAGGGTGTGAGGCTGGGGGAAGCTGTGAGGCTGGAGGAGGCTGTGAGGCTGGAGGAGGGTGTGAGGATGGGGAGGCTGTGAGGCTGGAGGAGGCTGTGAGGCTGGAGGAGGCTGTGAGGATGGGGAGGCTGTGAGGCTGGAGGAGGCTGTGAGGCTGGAGGAGGCTGTGAGGATGGGGAGGCTGTGAGGCTGAAGGAGGATGTGAGGATGGAGGAGGCTGTGAGGCTGGAGGAGGCTGTGAGGCGGGAGGAGGCTGTGAGGATGAAGGAGGCTGTGAGGCTGGAGGAGGCTGTGAGGCTGGAGGAGGCTGTGAGGCTGGAGGAGGCAGTGAGGCTGGGGGAGGCTGTGAGGCTGGGGGAGGCAGTGAGGCTGGGGGAGGCTGTGAGGCTGGAGGAGGCTGTGAGGCTGGAGGAGGATGTGAGGCTGGAGGAGGTTGTGAGGCTGGAGGAGGCTGTGAGGATGGGGAGGCTGTGAGGCTGGAGGAGGCTGTGAGGCTGGAGGAGGATGTGAGGCTGGAGGAGATTGTGAGGCTGGAGGAGGATGTGAGGATGGGGAGGCTGTGAGGCTGGAGGAGCCTGTGAGAATGGAGGAGGCTGTGAGGATGGGGAGGCTGTGAGGCTGGAGGAGGCTGTGAGGCTGCAGGAGGCTGTGAGGATGAGGAGGCTGTGAGGATGGGGAGGCTGTGAGGCTGGAGGAGGATGTGAGGCTGGAGGAGACTGAGGCTGGAGGAGGCAGTGAGGATGGGGAGGCTGTGAGGCTGGAGGAGGCTGTGAGGCTGGAGGAGGATGTGAGGCTGGAGGAAACTGAGGCTGGAGGAGGCAGTGAGGATGGGGAGGCTGTGAGGCTGGAGGAGGCTGTGAGGCTGGAGGAGGCAGTGAGGCTGGGGGAGGCTGTGAGGCTGGGGGAGGCTGTGAGGCTGGGGGAGGCTGTGAGGCTGGGGGAGGCTGTGAGGCTGGAGGAGGCTGTGAGGCTGCAGGAGGATGTGAGGCTGGAGTAGGTTGTGAGGCTGGAGGAGGCTGTGAGTATGGGGAGGCTGTGAGGCTGGAGGAGGCTGTGAGGCTGGAGGATGTGAGGCTGGAGGAGATTGTGAGGCTGGAGGAGGCTGTGAGGATGGGGAGGCTGTGAGGCTGGAGGAGGCTGTGAGGATGGAGGAGGCTGTGAGGATGGGGAGGCTGTGAGGATGGAGGAGGCTGTGAGGCTGGAGGAGGCTGTGAGGATTAGGAGGCTGTGAGGATGGGGAGGCCGTGAGGCTGTAGGAGGCTGTGAGGCTGTAGGAGGCTGTGAGGCTGGAGGAGGCTGTGAGGCTGGAGGAGGCTGTGAGGATGGGGAGGCTGTGAGGCTGGAGGAGGATATGAGGCTGGAGGAGACTGAGGCTGGAGGAGGCAGTGAGGATGGGGAGGCTGTGAGGCTGGAGGAGGCTGTGAGGCTGGAGGAGGATGTGAGGCTGGAGGAGACTGAGGCTGGAGGAGGCAGTGAGGATGGGGAGGCTGTGAGGCTGGAGGAGGCTGTGAGGCTGGAGGAGGCTGTGAGGATGGGGAGGCTGTAAGGCTGGAGGAGGCTGTGAGGCAGGAGGAGGATGTGAGGCTGTGAGAATGGGGAGGCTGTGAGGCTGGAGGAGGCAGTGAGGATGGGGAGGCTGTGAGGCTGGAGGAGGCTGTGAGGCTGGAGGAGGCTGTGAGGATGGGGAGGCTGTGAGGCTGGAGGAGGCTGTGAGGATGGGGAGGCTGTGAGGCTGGAGGGGGTGTGAGGCTGTAGGAGGCTGTGAGGATGGGGAGGCTGTGAGGCTGGAGGAGGCTGTGAGGCTGGAGGAGGCTGTGAGGATGGGGAGGCTGTGAGGCTGGAGGAGGGTGTGAGGCTGTAGGAGGCTGTGAGGATGGGGAGGCTGTGAGGCTGGAGGAGGGTGTGAGGCTGTAGGAGGCTGTGAGGATGGGGAGGCTGTGAGGCTGGAGGAGGCTGTAGGAGGCTGTGAGGATGGGGAGGCTGTGAGGCTGAAGGAGGCTGTAGGAGGCTGTGATGATGGGGAGGCTGTGAGGCTGTAGGAGGCTGTGAGGATGGGGAGGCTGTGAGGCTGGAGGAGGCTGGAGGAGGCTGTGAGGATGGGGAGGCTGTGAGGCTGGAGGAGACTGGGAGGCTGGAGGAGGCAGTGAGGATGGGGAGGCTGTGAGGCTGTAGGAGACATTTACTGTACTGAGCATGCTCAGTACAGTAAAAGGTCTCCAAACAGGAAGGCAGGGGTTAAAAAAAAAAAAAAGTTAATTCTCACCTCTCCATGAGCCCCCGTCGTCTCCTGCCGTCTTCCTCCAGGCTTCCTCCAGTCTTCCGGTGGCTGCCGCAGGCTGCCAGTGTGTGCAGAGCTGTTCAAGTGCAGTTCAGGACCTGCGGTGATGTCAGAGTCACGTGACACCAGGTTACCATGGAGTAACCTGGTGTCACGTGACTGTGACATCACCACAGGTCCTTGACTGCAGTAGAAGAGCTCTGCACACACTGGGAGCCTGCGGCAGCCACCGGAAGCCTGGAGGAAGCCTGGAGGAAGCCTGGAGGAAGATGGCAGGAGACGGCGGGGGCTCGGGGAGAGGTGAGCATTAACTTTTTTTTTTTTTTCACAGTAGTGCGGGTCTGCGGCTCGTGATGACGCTGCGCGTCATCAGTCGCAGTCCCGCAAAGCATGTTGGGATTCGGCGACAATGCCCGAATTCCCAACTGCGGATTATATAAGTAGACTAGTAAAAAGGCCCGATGCAATTGCATCGGGAGCGCGGTGAAATGAATTGTGTGTATACAGGCGGGTGAGTGGCTAGCAGAGTATACATGGGGCTCTGTGGGTAGCAGAATATACAGGCGGGTCTGTGGGTAGAAAAGTATCCAGGCGGCTCTGTGGGTAGCAGAGTATACAGGCGGGTTTGTGGTTAGCAGATTATACAGGCGGCTCTGTGTGTAGCAGAGTATAGAGAAGGCTCTGTGGGTAGCAGAGTATAGAGGTGGCTGTGTGGGTAGCAGAATATAGAAACGGCTCTGTGGGTAGCAGAGAATACAGGCGGGTCTGTGGGTAGGAGAGTATACAGGCGGCTCTGTGGGTAGCAGAGTATAGAGGCGGCTCTGTGGGTAGCAGAGTATAGAGGCAGCTCTGTGGGTAGCAGAGTATACAGGCGGCTGTGTGGGTAGGAGAGTATACAGGCGGCTCTGTGGGTGTCAGAGTATAGAGGGGGCTCTGTGGATAGCAGAGTATGATGTGGCGGGAGGCTGGAGGAGTGAGGGGAGCAGAGGCTGGAGGGGTGAGGAGAGCAGAGGCTGGAGTGGTGAGGAGAGGTCCAGATGGAGGGGTGAGGAGAGGTCTGGCTGGAGGGGTGAGGAGAGATGCGGCTGGAGGGGTGACATCACCGCTCGGCGGCAGGACGTGGCTGCGTCCTGGGGCTGATCGCAGCCCCAGTCACACGGCATTGTCCTCTGCGGCGGGTTGGGTGATGCAGAGAGGGATCAGTTCTTGCCCTCAGGTCACACATGTGACCTGAGCGGAAGGAGCGGATTGGGCGGTGTGTGGTAAAGACAGGACGGTCATCCGATTGGTCTAGGACGCCAAGTCCTGGGCAACGGGATGGGCGTCCTGTGTGTACAACACAGTGCCCAATCCGCTTGCAGGGGCAGGCAATGGGAGTGAGCGGGGCGTGTCAGGCTTTGCAGGCTGACACGGTCCGCTCACTCCCATTGGCTGTTGCCGGCCACAGGACGACGTCCCTGGCTCCCGGCACCCGGCCACAGCCCGTAGACCGCTACTCCACCAGCATGGCGACATTGAGAGCCCAGCGGTGAGAAAGTGGCGAGGGACGGAAGGCTCCGGCGGCATCCGGGCAGCATGGACCTCGCGGAGGGCGCGAGGGCGGTGGCGATGGAGCGGGGCCGACGGTTGGCAGGATGGCAGCGGTGTCAGGTAGTGCGGCTGAGGATGGAGGAGGCTGAGAGGATGGAGGAGGCTGTGAGGCTGGAGGAGTCTGTGAGGATGAGGAGGCTGTGAGGCTGGAGGAGGATGTGAGGCTGGAGGAGGCTGTGAGGATGGGGAGGCTGTGAGGCTGGAGGAGGCAGTGAGGCTGGAGGAGGCAGTGAGGCTGGAGGAGGCTGTGAGGCTGGGGGAGGCTGTGAGGCTGGAGGAGGATGTGAGGCTGGAGGAGGATGTGAGGCTGGAGGAGGCTGTGAGGATGGGGAGGCTGTGAGGCTGGAGGCTGTGAGGCTGTAGGAGGCTGTGAGGATGGGGAGGCTGTGAGGCTGTGAGGCTGGAGGAGGCTGTGCGGATGGGGAGGCTGTGAGGCTGGAGGAGGCTGTGAGGCTGGAGGAGGCTATGAGGCTGGAGGAGGATGTGAGGCTGGAGGAGACTGTGAGGCTGGAGGAGGCAGTGAGGATGGGGAGGCTGTGAGGCAGGAGGAGGCTGTGAGGCTGGAGGAGTCTGTGAGGATGGAGAGGCTGTGAGGCTGGAGGAAGCTGTGAGGCTGGAGGAGGCAGTGAGGCTGGAGGAGGCAGTGAGGCTGGAGGAGGCTGTGAGGCTGGGGGAGGCTGTGAGGCTGGAGGAGGATGTGAGGCTGGGGAGGCTGTGAGGCTGGAGGAGGCTGTGAGAATGGAGGAGGCTGTGAGGATGGGGAGGCTGTGAGGCTGGAGGAGGCTGTGAGGCTGCAGGAGGCTGTGAGGATGGGGAGGCTGTGAGGCTGTAGGAGGCTGTGAGGCTGGAGGAGGCTGTGAGGCTGGAGGAGGCTGTGAGGATGGGGAGGCTGTGAGGCTGGAGGAGGATGTGAGGCTGGAGGAAACTGAGGCTGGAGGAGGCAGTGAGGATGGGGAGGCTGTGAGGCTGGAGGAGGCTGTGAGGCTGGAGGAGGCAGTGAGGCTGGGGGAGGCTGTGAGGCTGGGGGAGGCAGTGAGGCTGGGGGAGGCTGTGAGGCTGGAGGAGGCTGTGAGGCTGCAGGAGGATGTGAGGCTGGAGTAGGTTGTGAGGCTGGAGGAGGCTGTGAGTATGGGGAGGCTGTGAGGCTGGAGGAGGCTGTGAGGCTGGAGGATGTGAGGCTGGAGGAGATTGTGAGGCTGGAGGAGGCTGTGAGGATGGGGAGGCTGTGAGGCTGGAGGAGGCTGTGAGGATGGAGGAGGCTGTGAGGATGGGGAGGCTGTGAGGATGGAGGAGGCTGTGAGGCTGGAGGAGGCTGTGAGGATTAGGAGGCTGTGAGGATGGGGAGGCCGTGAGGCTGTAGGAGGCTGTGAGGCTGTAGGAGGCTGTGAGGCTGGAGGAGGCTGTGAGGCTGGAGGAGGCTGTGAGGATGGGGAGGCTGTGAGGCTGGAGGAGGATATGAGGCTGGAGGAGACTGAGGCTGGAGGAGGCAGTGAGGATGGGGAGGCTGTGAGGCTGGAGGAGGCTGTGAGGCTGGAGGAGGATGTGAGGCTGGAGGAGACTGAGGCTGGAGGAGGCAGTGAGGATGGAGAGGCTGTGAGGCTGGAGGAGGCTGTGAGGCTGGAGGAGGCTGTGAGGATGGGGAGGCTGTAAGGCTGGAGGAGGCTGTGAGGCAGGAGGAGGATGTGAGGCTGTGAGAATGGGGAGGCTGTGAGGCTGGAGGAGGCAGTGAGGATGGGGAGGCTGTGAGGCTGGAGGAGGCTGTGAGGCTGGAGGAGGCTGTGAGGATGGGGAGGCTGTGAGGCTGGAGGAGGCTGTGAGGCTGGAGGAGGCTGTGAGGATGGGGAGGCTGTGAGGCTGGAGGAGGGTGTGAGGCTGTAGGAGGCTGTGAGGATGGGGAGGCTGTGAGGCTGGAGGAGGCTGTGAGGCTGGAGGAGGCTGTGAGGATGGGGAGGCTGTGAGGCTGGAGGAGGGTGTGAGGCTGTAGTAGGCTGTGAGGATGGGGAGGCTGTGAGGCTGGAGGAGGGTGTGAGGCTGTAGGAGGCTGTGAGGATGGGGAGGCTGTGAGGCTGGAGGAGGCTGTAGGAGGCTGTGAGGATGGGGAGGCTGTGAGGCTGAAGGAGGCTGTAGGAGGCTGTGAGGATGGGGAGGCTGTGAGGCTGTAGGAGGCTGTGAGGATGGGGAGGCTGTGAGGCTGGAGGAGGCTGGAGGAGGCTGTGAGGATGGGGAGGCTGTGAGGCTGGAGGAGACTGGGAGGCTGGAGGAGGCAGTGAGGATGGGGAGGCTGTGAGGCTGTAGGAGACATTTACTGTACTGAGCATGCTCAGTACAGTAAAAGGTCTCCAAACAGGAAGGCAGGGGTTAAAAAAAAAAAAAAGTTAATTCTCACCTCTCCATGAGCCCCCGTCGTCTCCTGCCGTCTTCCTCCAGGCTTCCTCCAGTCTTCCGGTGGCTGCCGCAGGCTGCCAGTGTGTGCAGAGCTGTTCAAGTGCAGTTCAGGACCTGCGGTGATGTCAGAGTCACGTGACACCAGGTTACCATGGAGTAACCTGGTGTCACGTGACTGTGACATCACCACAGGTCCTTGACTGCAGTAGAAGAGCTCTGCACACACTGGGAGCCTGCGGCAGCCACCGGAAGCCTGGAGGAAGCCTGGAGGAAGCCTGGAGGAAGATGGCAGGAGACGGCGGGGGCTCGGGGAGAGGTGAGCATTAACTTTTTTTTTTTTTTCACAGTAGTGCGGGTCTGCGGCTCGTGATGACGCTGCGCGTCATCACTCGCAGTCCCGCAAAGCATGTTGGGATTCGGCGACAATGCCCGAATTCCCAACTGCGGATTATATAAGTAGATAAGCTGGGGGAGCAGCCGTTATTATGCACTTTCTGACAGACACACTAACAAGGACTGCCATGTAGTCATCATAAGTCCCTGCAGACATAGCATTTTTCATAACTCCTTTCTCCAACCCCTGAGAACAATCTTTTAATGTAAACCATGGCTTTTTATCAGGGGGCCAACTTGCTTCAGATGGATACTTATGCTATAATGCCAAAGCCACGACATGCAGCATACTGCAAGTCGAATGTGGAGACTGAATCTGCAGTGTACTGAATGCTTACTTCACTGCAGGTTCATGACTCAGCTGCACAAACTTGGGACCATCTACTGCTTCCACTTGTACTCCATGGGCCTCTATCCCCCATGGTCTTACAGCCCAAGTAATTAATGTTTCATTGACTTTTTGAGAAAAACGATCTTGAAGATCATTAAGTTCTTGCTGCCTATAATCCTCCATCACATCTCTCTGTTGTGTACCTGCAGGGGTATCTATGATCTGCCTGTGATGCATGGGGTGCGCTTTCTCTGAGTCAGTAGGGGGATCAACCTCTCTCTTCTCATTGAAGTACTCATCCATCTGATCAGGGTCAGAATCAGTGGAATCCCACACATCACCATCCCATTGATCTGGATCTTACTGAACACCAGCCTTGGCTATGGCCAAAGCCACCTTTTTCTTATTCACTCTACCATGTCTCTTTTTATATTTGTATTGTGCTACTCGTATGGATGCCTTTTCTGCAACATGTTGATACCCATCACATTTATCCATAAGCAGCCTGTTCTGGCATTGGGCCACTGTCATAGCACTCTGCATCTCACATACTTGCTATTCTAATTCTTGCATTTTTGCAACAGCTGAATACGTTCTTCATGCTGCCTCCTATAAGCATGTAAGGAAATCCAACCTCTCCTGCTCACTGCATTCAATTCCTTGTTCCTTTTACTTTTCACCCTTTGCAAACATGTCATCACATCAGATGCTTCAGTCTGTTTCATACACTTATCCCATGATTCACTCAATCCAACATTGCGACCACTCGTTGGCCAAAACAGAATAGGGAGCCTGCTCCCAGCCAGGAATCTCAACAGATATATTTAAAACCTCTTTTTTCTTAAAGAGAGACATGTTTTACGCAATTTCACACACTTTTCCGGACTATCTGAATTTGGTCTCAAAATTCTTAATTATCGGAATTTAGCTAAAATTTAAATTTCAAGCCTTCTGAGTACCCACAACTAACTCCAAATGTTTTGCCAAGTATTTAAAGGGGTCAGATACGGCTTTAAAGAAGGCGATTAATTTTATTTTGATTATTAAATGATTAAAGATAATAGGAAATATTGTGATATTGCGTACGCTTGCATAATATAAATCACAAAGGTTAAGTACTTACATTGCACATTACGCAGGAAAACTTCACCAGGAGCAGCACATCATCTGTCCAGGAACATCAGCTGTGAGAAGTGGAACATCGAAGACAGACAGATTCCTGGGATTCACACTGTGGCATCAAAAGTGTCACCTTTAGTACAAAAGGTTAACAGAGCTTCTGTCTTAGCTGAAGACTTCATTAGCTTATATCTATATATATATGCTTACATAACCAAGGGTTAGACACAAGCTCTAGGATATACAGGTTCTAATTGTCCGATATAGTATTCCTCTTGCTGAGTGGCCAACTCTTCAGATGTCAATCAACATCAGACAATACATCACCGGATGAAATATGCCAAAGTCTCTCCTGGTACCAAATGTTTTGCCATACTAGAAACATAGACTTTGTCGCTAAACATTAATAATAAAACTATGCAGTAATTGAATGATACTATTAGCATACATTTTCTCACTAAACATTGATGAAGGAGCTATGCAGTGATTAGATATTCTAGGTGTTGAGAAAGTTACAATACAAGCTAATACAAGCTAAACTGTTACTGTCTAATATCTTAAAGGGTTCCTTAAAGACAGGCTACCAATATGAATTTCTGATGGCCATTAAAGAGGAGCTGTCACCCCCCCCTGGTGCTTTCCAAATTGAAAGCACCACTGAATGCAGCATGTCTGCTGCATTCAGGGAAGGGGTCTTCCATGTTTCCACCATCCCGTAACCTGTATAAAGCACTTTATAAACTTTCAAAATAAGAAGTCCGGAGGGACTTACTGAATTTTGCAGTCCTCGCTGTTCACGGGGGTCCTCCCTACCTCCTCTGTCTGTGCCGCCTCCTGCCTATGACATCAGCGCTGTAGCCCGCCCTGCTGTATGCATACAGCATAATCTGTAGCAGGTCGGGCTCAGGCACTGACAGCACAGGCAGGAGGCGGCACAGAGAGGTAAGAGGCGGCACAGAAAGGCAGGAGGCGGGGAGGACCCCCGTGAACAGCGAGGACTGGATAATCAGTAAGTGCCTCCGGACTCCTTATCTGTAACCTTTACCAAGTGTTTTTTACAGGTTACGTGGGGGGGGGGGTGTAAAAAACATGGAAAATGCCTTCCCTGAATGCAGCAGACACGCTGCATTCAGTGCTGCTTTCAGTTTTGAAAGCACCAGGGGGGTGTCAAGCCCTCTTAAACAACTTAGCAATGCATATGCAAAAAGTTTGAATTGTGAAGTAGGATGCTGCATTTGGAGAAGTCTGTGTGAGAAAGAAGTACAGGGTGGGCCATTTATATGGATACACCTAAATAAAATGGGAATGGTTGGTGATATCAACTTTCTGTTTGTGGCACATTAGTACATGGGAGGGGGAAAACTTTTCCAGATGAGTGGTGACCATGGTGGCCATTTTGAAGTCATCCATTTTGGATCCAACTTTATTTTTTTCAATGGGAAGAGGGTCATGTGACACATCAAACCTATTGAGAATTTCATAAGAAAAATAATGGTGTGCTTGGTTTTAACGTAAGTTTATTCTTTCATGAGTTGTTTACAAGTTTATGACCACTTATAAAATGTGTTCAAAGTGCTGCCCATTGTGTTGGATTGTAAATGCAACCCTCTTCTTCCACTCTTGACACACTGATAGCAACACCGCAGATGCTGCACATCTCGTATCTTCACAGCTCAGCTACAGGCAGCCAGGACCAGCAAGGAATAGTGCAGCAGGGAGGCCTCAGAACTCACCGGTTGAGGAGATCCCCAACTAGCTTCCAGGCCACCCGGATTCCTACACCTGTATCTGGCAAAAACTGAGCGGTTGGGGAAGGAGGAGACTATAATCCCACACTCACCCTATCCACTGCCCCTGCCTGTCTACTGAGATTTATACACATAACATATCAGGTGTCCCCGTTACGGGGGGATCATAGTCTCCTCCTTCCCCGACCGCTCAGTTTTTGCCAGATACAGGTGTAGGGTACACAAACTACTGACTGTTTTTAATAATAATTAAATAAAATAAGATATCTTAATTGTGCACTCTTTTGGAGATTTAATAATTTGTTTTGAGTCACATTTATCGAATTCTAGATATTATTTGGCCACCCGGATTCCTAACATCTCCTGTGGACAGTACCTTGGTCAGAACCTGCTACTACAGTAAAGGTAAAGGAGACTACAACTGTGTGTCTGTCGGTTATTCCGCGCCCTCAGTCCTGCACCCCAAAGGCCTACCACAGCCATAGACTTTACCAGTTGCCCTGGGGAACTGCTCCACCCTTGGGGAGTGATACCACCATGGCTGCAATCCCATCATCCCCAGGGGTCCCACCCCACAGCGTCGGCCCCAATAGCCGAAAACCACGGATGGCGTCTCGACAACCATCCCCCAAACCCCATTCCCTGAACTTTTATTGACACCGCCAGGGTCACGGAGCCAGGTCATGACCCCCTGTGACTTCCCACCTGAACTGTTGCCCAGTTCCGAGTACCCCACGGCCTTGGGGGAGCGTGTTATTATCCCCAACATCATCTTGCAGCGCCATCCTCACCTTGCAACCCCCAAAATGGTATCCCCATCTTCTCCTTGCAGCCCCCATCATCTCCATACAGGCCCCAATAGAATGCTCCAATCATCTTCTTGCAGCTTCCATCATCCCCTTGCAGCCCCCAATATGGTATCTGCATCATCCCCTTACAGCCTCCATCATCTCCTTGCAGCCCACATCATCCCCTTGCAGCCCACACCATCCCCTTGCAGCCCCAATACAGTATCTCCATCATTAAAATATCACTATTACAGTAGCTGCAAACACAAACACACACACACCTTTTCTCCCCAGTCCATCAATGTGTTTATTCTGGCACCACTCTCAGCTCCCTGCGTTAGATGCCGTAGATGTACAGTGATGCCTGCCAGTCAGAGGCCAGCAGCTGCCGGCCAATCAGAGACCCTATGTACTATCATGCAATGAACTGGGAAAATAGCAGGGGACTAGGGGATGTCACAGCTGCATGTACCAGTCTTCTGATGGGCGGGCATGCTGTCCTACAAACAATTGGTATGCCTTACTTTTGGGGGGTGCCCTATATTCAGCAGCATACCAAACCCCCCCAATATGTCGTGTTTTCCGAGGTTGTCTTATTTTTGGGGAAACAGTATAGTCTACAAAGCACCTATGTAGGAGGACAATGTGGTCACTGTATGACAGTATAATGTAATACCCTACCACAGTCCCTATATGTGCAAACACAAACCCTGTTATAGAGGCCTGGCACTTTTTATTTAGCTATGCCAATTTACAGTGTTATTCCTTATCTTCAAAGCTGACAATAGTACAAAAATGTAGAAAAGGACACAAGTGTAATTAGTATGTATGAAGAAACTCTTTCTGATAGGTATAGATTGCTAAAGTTGTTGTACAAGCATCCCTTTTTATTGCCATTTTATGGCTTCTTTTAGACCTTTAATAAACCATTCATATGAAACAATATAATGCAAGGAAAACAAAAGGCGTTGCACTGTGGATGGATATTGATAGCTAATGAAGACATTTTTTTTCTTATGTGTCCGGTAATGGTGAGTTCTTGAAATCAGTGATAAGGTCAAATGGTAAAAAACAACCAAGTAATATTCTGTCTGGAAGTATGCAAATGTTCATTAATCGCTAATTCTTAAATAAGACTTCCTGGATTGTAATTAAGTTATATTGAAAAGTTCACTTATCTTTCTCATTATACATTCAGCTTATATACACAAAGTATGTCATAGCCATCATTACTGCCTGACAATTATCACCTATTGCTATATAGTAGAAAGCTCATTAGTGCACAGTTCTAAACTACACAATGTTCCCTTGGCATCAAATAGCCACTTATTCCATTGCTTAATGTTAAATAATGTCATTCACAGGAAGTTAGTAACACAGGAATAAAACATGGGGGCAATTTAAAATAACAGAAAGCACAGTAAGAGTGTATGCATAAATTAACCAGTTAACAATCTGAAAAACCAAAATAATAATAATAATAATATTTTTTATTTATATAGCGCCAACATATTCCGCAGCGCTTTACAATTCAGAGGTTCATATACAGTCATAAGTAACAGTTATCAAGGAATACAATAATTAAAGCAAAACAATGACAGCCCTGTTCATAAGAGCTTACAATCTGCAATGAGGTGAGGGTGCCAAAAAATACAGGTGTTTATATATAATGATGGTGCAGCCAATTTAAGGAAGTGGGGAATAGATAAGAGCTGCATGAGTGGTCACCAGCCATTCTATGTAAAGCTCTTGAGTTTGGTGGAGTGCACAGGCTATGTTTGAGTGACTATGACTAGGGAACATGATGGGCCATCCTAAAGAGATGTGTTTTTAGGGAGCACCTGAAACTTTGTAAGTTGTGGGTAGACCTAATTTCATTGGGTAGAGCATTCCAGAGAATTGGTGCTGCTCGGGAGATGTTTTAGAGTCGGGAGTTGGAGGTTCGGATTAATCCAGAAGTTAGTCTAAAGTCACTTCCAGAGCATAGAGAACGGGTGGGCTGATAGACAGAGATGAGGGTAAAGAGGGTAAAGAGGTAGGGGGGTGCTGCATTGTGAAGAGCTTTGTGGCTGAGAACAAGCAATTTAAATTGGAACCTACTGTATATTGTATGGGCAGCCAGTGCAATGACTGCATCCGAGAAACAGTTAGCCAGATAGGTGACCCTGACTGCCACATTAAGGATGGACTGAAGAGGGGAAAGCCCAGTGAGGGGGAGGCCAATTAATAGAGAATTACAATAATCAAGGCTGGAGTAGATCAGGGCCACGGTGAGGGTTTTTGTTGTTTCCATGGTGAGAAAAGGGCTGATTCTAGAGATATTCTTCAGATGAAAGCAGCAAGAGAGGGCGAGAGATTGTATATAAGAGGTGAAGGAGAGATTGGTGTTAAACATATCACCCAGACAGCGAGCCTGCTGCCTAGGCGTTATCGTGGTGCTGGACACAGAGGAAGATGTCATATTGAGGGAGGTTAGTGGAGGGTAGGAGCAGAAGAAGTTCAGTTTTGCAAAGGTTGAGTTTAAGGTAGAGAACGGACATGATATGGGAAACTGCAGTTAGACAGTCATTGGCATTCTGCAATACAGCGGGGTTAAGGTCAGGTGAAGAAATGTATGGTTGTGTGTCATCAGCATAAAGATGGTAGTGAAAGCCAAATTTGCTGTTGGTCTGTCCAATTGGGGTTGTGTAGAGATAGAAGAGAAGAGGGCCAAGGACTGAACCCTGAGAGACACCAATAGTGAAAAGAAGAGGAGAAGAAATGGAGACAGCAAATGATACACTGAAAGAATGGTCAGAAACATAGGAAGAGAGCCAGGAGAGAACGGTGTCCTTTATGCCAATGGAGTGCAGCATAGCGAGTAGGAGATGGTGGTCAACAGTGTCAAAAGCTGCAGAAAGATCAAGAAGCAAAAGCAGAGAGTGGTCACCGTTACATTTTGCTGTCAGAAGGTCATTGGTCACTTTAATGAGGGCAGTTTCTTTAGAATGTAGGGGACGAAAACCAGACTGGAACGGATCTAGAAGAGAGTGAGTAGAAAGGTAGCCGGTGAGATGGGAGTAGACCAGGCGCTCCAAGAGTTTGGAGATGAAGGGAAGATTGGAGACTGGTCTGTAGTTATTTGTGCAGGATGGGTCAAGCATTGTTTTCTTTAATAATGGTGTAATGATCGAGTGTTTAAAGGAGGAGGAGAAGATGCCAGAAGAGAGGGAGAGATTGAAGATTTTGGTTAGGTGAGTGGTGACCACTGGAGAGACAAACTGGACTAAGTGTGAATTAATGGGTCAGTGGTGCATGTAGTGGGACGAAAAGAAAAGAGGAGCCTGGAGACTTCTTCTTCTGTGACTTGGTCAAATGTGGAAAGTGAACCAGAGGAGATGTGGGGGAAATGGGAGTAGCAGCGCTTAGAAGTCGGGAGCTTACTTCCTGTTGGA
>JARQOC010000005.1:241575538-241681572 GCA_033576535.1 Allobates femoralis | reverse complement strand
GACACAGCATATTGCCACTGCGTCTAAAATGTTGTGTTGTATAGTAGAAGCATAGTGGATGGGATTTCTACAAATGCTTCACCCGACAGCAGCGTGTTTTCAGCTGCAGTGTGGGTTTTCTGACTTTCCGCATCTCCACGGCATGTTCATTTCATGCTGAGAAGTCAGGGCAAAGCTGCAATGCACCCACCGCAGATGGTGAGTACAGGGCAGCTGCGGTCTCCCTGTGGGCACCCGTGGGTTTCTGCAGGTCCAGAGGTGCTGCATCCAAGATGCAGTGCTTCTGGACCGTGAGCACATATCCTTAAGGGGGGTCAATCATTTTTTCACACAGGACCCTTAAGGTTTGGATCACTTTTTCCATTAATAATTAAGACCTTCATTTAAAAAATGCATTTTGTGTTTACTTATGTTATATTTGTATCATATATATGTAAATTTGTTTGGTAATCTGAAACATTTAAGTGTGACAAACATGCAAAAGAATAAGTAATCAGGAAGGGGGCAAACACTTTTCCGCACAACTGTATATGTAAGTACTATTAAAAAGATAAATCCATCCCTGAAACACACACCAAGCGCTGACGTCATCTGGGGTCCAAAGATGTAGCAAAACACATATCGGGTGTGTTTTTCAGGGCTGGGTATGTGTTTGTAATGGTTCATGGCCAGGGGCGTAACTACAATAGGTGCAGGGGTTGCGATCACACCCGGGCCCTGCAGCCTAGGGGGCCCCAAAAGTCCCTTTGGCCCATAGAAAAAGACTAATATTATTAAAGATTTGCAATAATTGGGGGCCCCGTTGGAGCTTTCGCATCGGGGCCCCTGAGCCTGAATTCACGCCACTGTTCATGGCTTTTTACTTATTCATCTTTCTACATATATGTTTATTCTCTGACTACTGAGATATTCTTTATCTGTCAAGGTTGACATCTCTCTGAGTTCTTATTCCAGGTACATATTTATGTTCTGTTGATTTTGATACTTTGATGGTAATGACCTAGCATCTTCACAAGCATGTATGATAAGGCAATATGTCTTTCGATTAGCCTTTATTTTTAATATAATGTTCTTTACTGTTAATGAACATACAGCATACCATAAGGGATACAGTTACTAATCACAATTTGTATGGTACTATCTATATCTTATATGTAATTAACATATTACTTTCTGTGTAACCTTTGCAATATGGTCAGAAATTACTCCTACCCAGCCATGTGTATGTAATTTTCCTTGCCTATTACGGTAGGTTCATGTTCTCTCGTTTTTTGGTCTTTTATGATCTTATTTACCTTTTAAACCTAATTCAATAAAGGTTGTTTGTTTCTATGGATTTCTGGCATTTTTTTTCAAATGCAGCCTAAAATTAATGCCAAGGCCTGTAAGTGTTTGTATTTCTCAGCATGTTGCTGATACTTGATACTGACTTTGAGATGTCTTTCATAATTATGTTTTTCACTTTTTCATTATTTGAATATCAATAATATGTCTATTATTCTAGTGATATCCATAACTCCATGACTTTTGCTCTCAGAGTTACAATTTCACTGTGGAATAGATGTACTGTATATACTCGTGTATAAGCCGAGTTTTTCAGCCCAAAAATTGGGCTGAAAAGTCCCCCCCCTCGGCTTATACACGGGTCATACGGTATGCTGTAGGGGGGGAGGGCTGTGACCGGGGGCTGGAGGAGGCAGGAGGGGGCCGCGGTGACCGCAGGCAGTCACGTGGGGCCGCCTCATTAGTGCAATGAATATGCACGGCATCCCCCCGTCCATCAGCGGCGGGGGGATGCCGTGCATATTGCACTACACAGCCCCCCTCCTTAATATGGGTCCCCCAGTAGTAATAAACAGCCCCCCCTCCTTATCACGTCCCCCCCAGGCTGCGGCATCTGTGAAAATAACAAACAGTTTATACATCACCTTCCGACGCAGCTCCCCGCTCCTCCGGTCCTCTGCCCTCCGCTCGCGGCTTCTTCTTCCTTGTTGTGCCGGTGTCATGTGACCGGGCGCAGGAGATGACGTCATTTCCTGCGCGCGGTCACAGAAGTCGGCACATCAAGGAAGAAGAAGCCGCGAGCGGAGGGCAGAGGACCGGAGGAGCGGGGAGCTGCGTCGGAAGGTGATGTATAAACTGTTTGTTATTTTCACAGCTGCCGCAGCCTGGGGGGGACGTGATAAGGAGGGGGGCTGTTTATTATTACTGGGGCTGCTGGATACTACACAGGGGCTGTATACTACCACTGGGGCTGCAATACCACTGGGGCTGCTGTATATAGGGGCTGCTGTATACACCACTGGGGCTGCTGTATACAGGGGCTGCAATACCACTGGGGCTGCAATACCACTGGGGCTGCTGTATATAGGGGCTGCTGTATACACCACTGGGGCTGCAATACCACTGGGGCTGCTGTATATAGGGGCTGCAATACCACTGGGGCTGCAATACTACTGGGGCTGCTGTATATAGGGGCTGCTGTATACACCACTGGGGCTGCAATACCACTGGGGCTGCTGTATACAGGGGCTGCAATACCACTGGGGCTGCAATACCACTGGGGCTGCTGTATATAGGGGCTGCTGTATACACCACTGGGGCTGCAATACCACTGGGCTGCTGTATATAGGGGCTGCAATACCACTGGGGCTGCTGTATATACCACTGGGGGCTGCTGTATATCATACTGCTGGGGCCTGTATACCACTGCTGGGGGCTGTATACCTGTGCTGGGGTCCACCCTCGGCTTATACGCGAGTCAATAGATTTTCCCAGGTTTTGGGGGCAAAATTAGGGGGTCGGCTTATACACGGGTCGGCTTATACACGAGTATATACGGTAAGTGGGGTGCTCCAAGAGGAAGCCTCTCCACAGGAAAAGATTCAACGCTCTTTACTATAACAATTCCTCTTTAATGCAGCAATCTTATTTTATATAAAATTATTTTATATAAAATTGTTAGCCTCTTTTACTCTCACTTCCGTGTAGGCTTGTAATCTTGTCACTCATATGACGTGGCACTCTCAAGCTTTTACTTAAGCCTAGCCAGAACCTATACTGTTCCACAAGACATATTCACTGAAACTTAGCTGCTACCATCTCAAGGCAGCTCTTCACCAGAAAGATTTGCTATAACAGATTAAGGGTGGTTTCATTCTAGGGTTCTTCTTCGTGAGAATCCGGCAGAAATGAGATGCTACTGGATCCGATTTGTCCCCCATTTACTTACAATGGGGACTCCTGCACATGTGGTTGAATACGTTTTCTAATGGATGTGGAAGAAACTGTTTTTGGTATTCGGACCCGTAGAAGCGACACGCGTCGCGAAACGGCGTCGTAGTCCGGTGGCCCTTCGTGCCCCCTCCCTGCACCCTGTTTGTTTCTGTATCCTTGGAATAAAGGACCGTCTTGACTGTCCGGTGAGTGCCGCCTCTCTGTTTATTATATTTCGCTGGTGCTTTGGCTGTGCACCCCCGGAGGGGAACCGCCATTACTGGAAGAGAGTCTGGTCTTGACTTCTGGCCCCGCTTAGTGCCCTGACTGTCTCGTTTTTTAGAAACTGTTTTTTTTGCCGACCTCAAAAAGCAAAATATCGCTAGGGTCACACTTGAGCCCCGGAACCATTAAAACCATCAGTTTTTCAACTTAGAATTTTAGAAAAACTGATGGTCCATAGGGTCTCATGCAAAAAATGCAGTGTCAAAATGCACTGCTAAAAAACACTATGCATTTTTTTACTGCATCCAGAAATGCTGCTGCTGTGTTTTTAACATGGGGCCCTATGGGAAATACATCCGTTAACGCATGGTACATATAGGTACCATGCGTTAACGTATGCACTGACGCATAGCGGTTTTTAGATGAAAAAATGGCAATTTCCAAAAACGAAATCAGGGTTTTGAAAATACAGAAAAACTGCATGCCATTTTTACATAGGCTACATAGGCCTACATAGGCTAGTGTGACTCTAGCCTATGTAGTGTTTTTTGGGGTTGGCAAAAAAACACTACAAGCCAGATCTAGAAGGATCCAGCATAAATGAAAATGAAAGTGAATGGACGCTGGATCCAGTTTCACCGCATGGTCTAGTAGAACCGAATCTAATTTTGCCTGCTGCGCTTACGGGTTTGCTAGAAGTTATATAGAAAGATACATAGATAGATAGATAGATAAACAGATAAATAGAGAGAACTCAGTCTCCCACTCTCCCACTGCTTGCTATCGGGGACACCCATTAAGTTTCATAAATATTCACAGTACTTAATGCACTTGTCAATGGCCAATCACAGAGGCTCACTCTCTGTGAGGGTATCTGTGATTGGCTGTTGCACTCAGATTGCGCTCCCACAATCTGTATCAGTGTTTGTGTTTGGTTTCCATACACATCAGTGTATGGCAACCAACTTTACCTAATAGTGTGTAAAATAAATACATAATGGAAAAAAAATATGTATGGATGTGTTTGTGTTTTTCATTTTCAGCACAGATAAAGTGGACAGCTGTAAGCTAGATGCCTAGTTTTACCTTGGGTGGCAATGTAAAATACTAGGGAGCCCTTTTTTTTAATTATACAAATGAATAATTGAAAAAAGGATATGTTGTTTTTACCCTATTTTTAATTGCCAGCCAAGATAACATTAGGCAGCTGATGGCCAGTATCCTCAGCGTGCTGGGGCCCTTAGTTTTTGACCTCTTCCCCCCACGCTATAGAATAGCAGTCCACAGCTGCCCAAGAAATAGGCGCATTCATTATAAGTGCCAATTCCTGGTGCTTTACCCAGCTCTTCCCGATGTCCTGGTGCAGTGGCATCAGAGTGACAGAAGGGGTTAATGCCAGCTGAATATTGACAGTTTATCATTAATCCCTGGATTGATAATGTCAGGCATTTTATGATACCCACCCATTACCAATCCGGTACATTAAATTTTGGTTGTTCATACTCTATTATTGTAGTGGGTGAAAACATTAGCAGGTTTCAGTAAGAGAATCAATTATGTCCATCTCTCAGTCTGTAAAAGTTGGTAGAGATGCTGATCTGTGACTGTGCCTATGCACCGTGACCCCACAACTCCACAGAATAATATTTTTTGTTTGGAGGAAAAAGGCCCAATTAAAACAACTGAAACAATGATGACATGGTAGAACGTGTCAAGTTATAACATCAGTCGGGACAAAGCTGCCCAGGAATTTTGATAGATCAGTCTCTTATAAAGAAGTTAATATCAGTCTTTTGTCATAATTTCTTTTGCTACAGGTAATTATACAGATATTATGAGCCTCTTTGATTTATAATTGCACATGTACAGAGTAGTACAATAAAAATGTCAGCTCTGTCACAAAGTGAATTTGTACTTTCTAGCATCAAATTATTCTCAAGAGTTCTTGATTAGAATGGGCTAGAAGCAGACTGATGATCAGTCTTATGGGACAATACTGTTGACAAGGATCAAATAGAGGGTATGGATCTTTTCAGCACATTAAATGTTGGTAGTCATCTAGCTTTAAGCAATAACAATTATTTGCTAACTTGGTTAACTGAAGTATCATAGAGTTAGGTTGTTTATGCCTTTTTTATTACATGCAAACATTCAATACATTCATCGCAGGCAAATCTAAGATTACTGATCCGGTCGACAGGGTAGGGGGTACTCTGATATCGGGACAGGTGGTTACTTCAGTGGGGATCACAGCTGGTCGGTTCCAGGTTCTGTGCCCTGGACCCTCAATAGCGGGTGGGGGTGATGATGATGGGGGATTTGTAACGTGACGCAACCTGTGGTATCTGGTAATAGGGTAACCAGCTCTGCGGCCGCCCACTGACGTGATGGGAATGCAGCTTTGGTAGTACAACTCCCCACAGGTGGAGCTTTACCTCAGGTCAGCAGGGCAGATGAGGGGAGTAGTAGTCCTCACCTCCAGTGATGATGCTGTGGCACTCCGGGTGCCGAATGAAAAGAGAACAGACACCACTTCAGCTCAAATAGGTCTTTACTTGCACTAGATGGAAACAGGTACACAGTACATTCTGGGCTAACGGGTATTGTAACCGTGGGTCGTGGCGGTCTCCTCAGAGTCTGACAGTGATGCCCTCCAATATGGTGCTCGTGGTCTTGTTCTATCTCTCTTACTTGTGACATAATTCATGCTGTTTAACCACAGTCAGCTTCAATCAGAGCCCGGTATCCGCATTACAAACATATATGTTTCACTTTGTAACGCTGAAGTATTGTAGAGAAAACATAGTTGAAAACAAGGCAATGGAAAGGTGACTTTTCATAGAATTATGCACCTGTAAACAGGTATGAGGATACAATGGTGCAGAAGTTGACAATTCAGAGGTAAGTTTAACTAAAGATTATTTACGTACATAAAACAATTCAGGAAACAGGGGTATGGTGTTCAGCAACGTAATAAATGATAGGAAAATGGTACAGTATATTTTAAACTATGAATATATCATTTTTGGGTAAAAAGGTTATTAAAAAATTCTAGCAATACACTTCTACAGTGAAGGAAATAAGTATTTGATGCCTTGCTGATTTAGTAAGTTTGTCCACTGACAAAGGCATGAACAGTCTATAATTTTAAGGGTAGCCTAATTTTATCAGTGAGAGATACACTATCAAAAATAAAATAAAGAAAATCACATTGTCTAAATTATATAAATGTATTTGCATTTTGAAGAGAGAAATAAGTACTTGATCCTCAACCAACCATTAAGAGTTCTGGCTCCTCCAGTCAAGTTAGACGCTCCTAATCAACTCGTTACCAGGACTAAAGACAGCTGTCTTAAGGCCCTGTCACACATAACAATATCGTTAGAGAGATCATTGTAACTGTGACGTTACAACGATCTCTCCAGCGATGTCGCTGTGTGTGACATCTAGTAACGATCAGGCCCCTGCTGTGAGGTCACTGATCATTACATTTTGCTCTGGGTAATTTTTTAATCGTTGTTTTCCCGCTGGTCAGCACGCATCGCTGCGTGTGACCGCGAGAAACCAGCAATCAGTGACCTAACAGGGCTGGTAAACATGGTAAACACCAGGTATCCAAGCAGCGCGTGCTGCCTGGATAACCGGTGTTTATCATAGTTACCAGCGTTCTCCCTGCTTAGCGCTGCCTGTAAGGCAGCGGTAAGCAGGGAGGACGCTGACATCGCCTTCAGCGATGTGGGAGGTGGCTCCCACGGCACTGATTGCTGGGGAGATCTGCCTGTTTGACAGCTCCCCAGCGATCAGGTAACGACGCTCCAACGATCCCGGCAGGTCGTTATCGCTGTCGGGATCGCTGGAGCGGTCGTTATGCGAGACAGGGCCTTTAAATTGTCATCTGTATAAAAAACTCCTGTCCACACACTCAATTAATCAGTCAGACTCTAACCTCTACAACATGGGGAAGACCAAAGAGCTTTCTAAGGATGTCATTGAAGATCCTAGACCTGCAAAAGGCTGGAACAGGCTACAAAATCACAAGTAAGATGCAGGGTGAGGAGATAACTGTGGGTGCAATAGTAAGAAATGGAAGAGATGCAAAGTGAGTGTCAATTGACATCGATCTGGTGCTCCATGCAAAATCTCACCTCGTGGGGTATCCAAGGTCATGAGGAAGGTGAGTGAGCAGCCTTAAACTACACAGGGGAAACTTGTTAATGATCTTAAGGCAACTGGGACCACTGTCATCAAGAGAACTATTGGTAACACATTACGCTGTAATGGATTAAAATCCTGCAGTGCCCGTAAATCCCACTGCTCAAGAAGAAACATGTGCAGGCACAACTTAAGTTTGCCAATAGAAACCTTGGTGATTCTGAGAGTGATTGGGAGCAGGTGCTGTGGTCAGTTGAGACAAAAATTGAGCTCTTTGGCATTAACTCAACGCGTTGTGTTTGGTAGAAGAGAAATGCTGCCTATGACCCAAAGAACACCGACCACACTGTCAAGCATAGCACTGGAAACATTATGTTTTGAATCTACGTCTCTGCTAAGGGCACAGGACTACTTTACCGCATCATTGGGACAATAGATGGAGTCATGTACCGTTAAATCCTGAGTAACAATCTCCTTCCCTCTGTCAGGACATTTAAAATGGGTCATGGCTGGGTCTTCCAGCATGACAATTATCAAAAACCTACAGCCAAGGCAATGTGATTCACAACCTTATCAATTCAATGCATTCCTTATCAGAACAACTTATCAAAAAAGACCTCGAAGGGACTATGGAATGTCTTTAAAATCTCAATTTCTTTATTAAAGAGCTTAAAAAGCATAACAATGCAAGTAAATTACAGCTATAACACAAAATACTATGTGGTCATCTAATGAGGAGACAGAAATAAACATCAATTAAGGAAGATCAATAGAGGTCAGAATATTGTGTTAGGAACCTCCGGGCTCACACTGGAGATAACTATACTCAGTCAAGCTCAGGATGACAGATGACACCCCGCAACACCATTGGTTTCTGGTACTCAGTACATTTTGCCATCATATCAAGCTTGCAACAGATATCATAAACTGAGCCCTCTCAATTTTAGCTGAATTATGCAGTTTTTGCTCATTAGCACCTATAGAGACCTATTATAGTTGCCTGTAAGCTATAGAGTAGCACAGGGAACTACACAATAGTCATATCCCTAGGTAAACAAATGCCCAGTCCAGAATTAGTTCTGTATTGACATGAAATGTGGACTCCTACTTAATTACTGGTCCAAATACTGGCCAAATAGTGTATCCTAGGGCATATTGCCCATGAGTCACCCTGCTGCAGATGGTACTGACCTGGGTGGTTAGAGCTCCTTATCACCCCGACGGCGTTTCGTCTGGTGAGACTTCTTCAGGGGGTCAGTGTGCCAGTTATAATGCTCCCCTGACAGTCTTATATAGAGCGTTCCATTAGCTCACCCTGGAGCTGATGTGTATTACCGCCCATCCGCGCCATTACTGCGCCGCGTGTCACGTGACAGCCTCCGATCACATGCGTCCGCGCACTTCCGGTCTTTGGACCGCAAGCTGGGGTGACGCGCTATTGCGCGCCACCGTCGCTCGCGGCCGACGCGCCGGGAGTGGGCGGAGCCGGAGACTAATCACACTGCACGGGCGACATGGGCGGGTGGGAGGTAATGCTTATGGAGCGATGCTGCGCCATCTAGAGTTTTTGGAGGATATTGCAGGTGGATCTAAAATATATTAAGGTGCTTATCACTGCTACTATGCATAGAATAAGTGCTCGGTGTATGTATATCTCTCAAAACTTGATTAATTGTGCAAAAATGCTTTAATTTAGTTGCTATAAAGTGCAGAGTGCTGTGCATACCAAAATATAATACAATATCTCAGCTAAATCAAACATATATAAACGCGTACTAGTATTAAAATGCCACATATAGGACAATATCTCAATATACATAAATATTTGCATAGTTATAAGTGAAAACCTAAAAAGGAAGAAAATCCAGCCCCACAGTCCATCCAGTCACTAGGGCATCACGCACATCCTCCGATCTTACAGTCTCAGTTCAAGTCCGGAACAGGACACAAAATCATACAGTGCTACATAACGATGTGAAATAACTGTAAAGAATAAAAAAACACATACCGTTAAAATCAATGACACAAAAACTTATGTTATTATTAAATGAATGACCGCCTTCTGAGACAGAGGTGTCAACAAAACATTGTCAATCAGAGAATAACCGTATCTAATGTACCTACAAAAATGCCCCGAATCCAAAATTTTCATTTAACCCATTTGGTGTGACACAATTTAATCTATAGATCCATTTACTTTCTATCATTCCCAACTGTTTACTCATGTTGCCTCCTCTCTGTCCCATATTAATCCTATCTATGCCCACTGCTTTCAATAAACTGGAATTACTTTGGTGCTTAAGATAGACGTGTCTTGGAATAGTCTTCAAGATTGATGGATCTTCCGCTGCCGCTCCTTTCTCGATATCCAGCACATGCTCACGTACCCGTACACGTAATTCTCTTGTAGTCATACCGACATAGATTTTACCACAGGGACACTCAGCCATATAAATGACCCCCTTAGTACCACACGTGATATGGTGGCGGATGTCATATGTCCTAGTGTTATCGCTGTTATGGAAGGTCTTGCTCTTTTTTATGTTCGGACACGTGACACAGTTCAAACAAGGGTAGCATCCCTTCACATCCAACCACTCAATTCCCTTAGGTTTTTCACGCACAAAGTGGCTCTTCACCAATATGTCCCTCAAGTTCTGTGACCGTCTGGCAGTGATGAGTGGTCTCTCTGGTATACACCATTTCAAGACCGGGTCACTCAAAAGAATATTCCAGTGCTTGTTCACCACTTGTGTTAGCTCCTTCCATTGTTTGTTATATGACATAATCAAACGAGGGTGTTGTTCCAAATCACTTTCTTTCTTCCCCGTATTATGTAGGAGATCCACTCGCTGGTGAGATTTTGCTCTATTATACCCGTTTTTAATGGTTTTCCAGTTGTATCCCCTCTCTTGAAACCTGCTCTTCAGGTCCAATGCTTGAAGTTCAAACGACTGCTCATCCGAGCAAGTTCGCCTGGCTCGAATATACTGGCCAACTGGGATTCCTCTGATCGTTGAGGGTAGGTGTGAGGAATCCGCTCTCAGAACCGCATTAGTAGAAGTTTCTTTTCTGAAAATGTCTGTCCTCAACCCACCATCCATCATGGTCTCCTCAACCCACCATCCATCATGGTCTCCTCAACCCACCATCCACCATAGTCCCTTCGAGGTCTTTTTTGATAAGTTGTTCTGATAAGAAATGCATTGAATTGATAAGGTTGTGATTCACATTGTTGTTCTGTTTTAATACAGATTCCTTTTGGTACTTTGTAAAAGCAATATGGATATGAGGAACAGGGAACTAAGTTGGAAGACAAAAGCGGTGAATTTGTTTAAAAAGGGTGCCCAGGGCAGCCAGTCGGAGGTGTCAACTGTCAACAGAGAACTTATGTACAAATACAAAAATGCCTTGTATAGAAAGACTAAATTATGGTGGACCAAGACATCTATAGATAATTACATAACTAACAAAATAGTACCTAGGGGTCTCCGTGTACAGTTATACCCTACTTTTACTCTGGAGAATGAGATCCTTACGAATAAATGGATGGAAGCAGCTTCCACCTGCTCCTTCTCCTTTATGGGTATCATTAATGAACATAATACTAGGAATTTACAAATTTTGGATGATGAGATTGAAGAGATGTCTAAAACCTTGAAAGCAGGCATGTCTAAGGAATCTCTTGAGGTGTATACCAAAGAAATTGACAAAGAGATGGAGAAATGGGAACAAGACATCAGTACCAGTAAGATGAAGAAATTCAAAAGGGATGTAGGAGATAATGAGCATAATAAGATATTCAGGTGGCAATTTAATAAGACACCAAAAATCCCGGTTGTTCCACCAGAACCACGTAGGGATTCACTTTCATCGGTCTCTTCAAATGCTGATAGTAGTATGAACCATGATAGTCGAGAGAGCGATCCTAAGGAGCGACCACATGGGAAATCCAAAGTGAGACCTTCTCCTGATAAAGGGGGCGATAAAAAGAAAGTTAATAAAGAGCAGAAACAGGTAATAAACCTGTCACTCCATGAACTATCAAAGGCTCAAATGAGTGTATTGAGTAAAGGTCTAACGTTTTCCCCTTCTCGTTCATTAGATCCGTTCCTAACTATCAAGGACATACATCTTTTCGCTAGGAAAGTGATCCTGAAAAAATTGCACTACAAAGCTGACCACAATCTGAGCACTGAGAATGAAAAGGAAGCATTGAGAGCTTTGGAGGCCCTGGTGGAGGAAAATGCAGACCCAGACCCGTTTGGTAAGTTTCCCAATCAGTTGTTTAAAAAAATCTAAGACTTTCCCAGCATTGAGCACGTGCTCAAGTGTGGAGGTATTTACCAAAATGGTGGCGGCTGATATAGAGAGACTTGCAGAAAGGAAGAACTGGGGTCATAATCTAACCAGTGAGGAAAGAGGAGCTCTAAAAGAACTCAGACAGTGGGAGGATGTGGTATATAAACCAGCGGATAAAGGGGGCAATGTGGTGGTTTGGCCTAAAGACATGTATGTTAGACAAGCACAAAAACTGTTGAAAAATACAGACTGTTATAGGAAACTACCATATAACCCCCTTGTGCAATTCAAGGAGACCCTTATGGAGATACTAATGAAAGCAAGTGAAGCAAAGATCATACCTAAGACGATGGTGAAGAAATTTAAGGAAATGAAACCGAGGATGCCGACCTTCTACATCATTCCTAAGGTTCACAAGAACATCTTGGACCCCCCTGGGAGACCTATTGTCTCGGGAATGATGGGCTTTGTGAACTGGTCTGTAAGGTAATTGACGAGTACCTGAAACCACTAGCTTCTTCATTACCCTCATATATAAGAGATTCTACAGACGCATTAAAACGATTGGAAGGTATACAGATGTCGGAAACAGCTCTTCTGGTAACGGCGGATGTAGAAGCTCTGTATACTTCTATAAGGCATGACGATGGTATTGCTGCGACACAGTGGTTCCTAAAAGGAAGCGACATAGAACCACAGATGGCGGAATTGATTCTGGTCTTGCTCAGGTTCGTACTCACACACAACTGCTTTGTCTTCGATAGCCAGGTGTTCCTGCAGCTTCAGGGTACCGCAATGGGGGCCTCCTGTGCGCCCTCGTATGCAAATTTATTCTTGGGCGCATGGGAGAGGGAGGTGTTCATCAACAACCCCATTGCAGGATGCGAGAAGATGCAGGGATGGATGCGCTTCATCGACGATGCCTTGTTTGTGAGGGAGGGAACAAGTGGTGAGCTGGATAACCTAATGAAAAATCTTAATAACAACGACAAAAACATTAGGCTGACGTATCAGAGTGGCCGGAAAATTAGTTTTCTGGATATTTCAATTGAGACCATGATGGATGGTGGGTTGAGGACAGACATTTTCAGAAAAGAAACTTCTACTAATGCGGTTCTGAGAGCGGATTCCTCACACCTACCCTCAACGATCAGAGGAATCCCAGTTGGCCAGTATATTCGAGCCAGGCGAATTTGCTCGGATGAGCAGTCGTTTGAACTTCAAGCATTGGACCTGAAGAGCAGGTTTCAAGAGAGGGGATACAACTGGAAAACCATTAAAAGCGGGTATAATAGAGCAAAATCTCACCAGCGAGTGGATCTCCTACATAATACGGGGAAGAAAGAAAGTGATTTGGAACAACACCCTCGTTTGATTATGTCATATAACAAACAATGGAAGGAGCTAACACAAGTGGTGAACAAGCACTGGAATATTCTTTTGAGTGACCCGGTCTTGAAATGGTGTATACCAGAGAGACCACTCATCACTGCCAGACGGTCACAGAACTTGAGGGACATATTGGTGAAGAGCCACTTTGTGCGTGAAAAACCTAAGGGAATTGAGTGGTTGGACGTGAAGGGATGCTACCCTTGTTTGAACTGTGTCACGTGTCCGAACATAAAAAAGAGCAAGACCTTCCATAACAGCGATAACACTAGGACATATGACATCTGCCACCATATCACGTGTGGTACTAAGGGGGTCATTTATATGGCTGAGTGTCCCTGTGGTAAAATCTATGTCGGTATGACTACAAGAGAATTACGTGTACGGGTACGTGAGCATGTGCTGGATATCGAGAAAGGAGCGGCAGCGGAAGATCCATCAATCTTGAAGACTATTCCAAGACACTTCTATCTTAAGCACCAAAGTAATTCCAGTTTATTGAAAGCAGTGGGCATAGATAGGATTAATGAGACAGAGAGGAGGCAACATGAGTAAACAGTTGGGAATGATAGAAAGTAAATGGATCTATAGATTAAATTGTGTCACACCAAATGGGTTAAATGAAAATTTTGGATTCGGGGCATTTTTGTAGGTACATAAGATACGGTTATTCTCTGATTGACAATGTTTTGTTGACACCTCTGTCTCAGAAGGCGGTCATTCATTTAATAATAACATAAGTTTTTGTGTCATTGATTTTAACGGTATGTGTTTTTTTATTCTTTACAGTTATTTCACATCGTTATGTAGCACTGTATGATTTTGTGTCCTGTTCCGGACTTGAACTGAGGCTGGAAGATCGGAGGATGTGCGTGATGCCCTAGTGACTGGATGGACTGTGGGGCTGGATTTTCTTCCTTTTTAGGTTTTCACTTATAACTATGCAAATATTTATGTATATTGAGATATTGTCCTATATGTGGCATTTTAATACTAGTACGCGTTTATATATGTTTGATTTAGCTGAGATATTGTATTATATTTTGGTATGCACAGCACTCTGCACTTTATAGCAACTAAATTAAAGCATTTTTGCACAATTAATCAAGTTTTGAGAGATATACATACACCGAGCACTTATTCTATGCATAGTAGCAGTGATAAGCACCTTAATATATTTTAGATCCACCTGCAATATCCTCCAAAAACTCTAGATGGCGCAGCATCGCTCCATAAGCATTACCTCCCACCCGCCCATGTCGCCTGTGCAGTGTGATTAGTCTCCGGCTCCGCCCACTCCCGGCGCGTCGGCCGCGAGCGACGGTGGCGCGCAATAGCGCGTCACCCCAGCTTGCGGTCCAAAGACCGGAAGTGCGCGGACGCATGTGATCGGAGGCTGTCACGTGACACGCGGCGCAGTAATGGCGCGGATGGGCGGTAATACACATCAGCTCCAGGGAGAGCTAATGGAACGCTCTATATAAGACCATCAGGGGAGCATTATAACTGGCACACTGACCCCCTGAAGAACTCTCACCAGACGAAACGCCGTCGGGGTGATAAGGAGCTCTAACCACCCAGGTCAGTACCATCTGCAGCAGGGTGACTCATGGGCAATATGCCCTAGGATACACTATTTGGCCAGTATTTGGACCAGTAATTAAGTAGGAGTCCACATTTCATGTCAATACAGAACTAATTCTGGACTGGGCATTTGTTTACCTAGGGATATGACTATTGTGTAGTTCCCTGTGCTACTCTATAGCTTACAGGCAACTATAATAGGTCTCTATAGGTGCTAATGAGCAAAAACTGCATAATTCAGCTAAAATTGAGAGGGCTCAGTTTATGATATCTGTTGCAAGCTTGATATGATGGCAAAATGTACTGAGTACCAGAAACCAATGGTGTTGCGGGGTGTCATCTGTCATCCTGAGCTTGACTGAGTATAGTTATCTCCAGTGTGAGCCCGGAGGTTCCTAACACAATATTCTGACCTCTATTAATCTTCCTTAATTGATGTTTATTTCTGTCTCCTCATTAGATGACCACATTGTATTTTGTGTTATAGCTGTAATTTACTTGCATTGTTATGCTTTTTAAGCTCTTTAATAAAGAAATTGAGATTTTAAAGACATTCCATAGTCCCTTCGAGGTCTTTTTTGATAAGTTAGACAAGGCAATGAGTGGCTCAAAGAGAAGCACATTAAGGTCATGGAATGACCTAGCCAGTCTCCAGACCTTAATCCCATAGAAAACTTATGAAGGGAGCTGAAGCTCCAAGTTGCCAAGCAACAACCTCAAAATCTTAATGATTTAGAGACGATGTGCAAATAGGAGTGGACCAAAATTCCTTCGGACATGTGCGCAAACCTCATCATCAACTAAAAGTAATATCTGACTGCTGTGCTTGCCAACAAGGGTTTTGCCAACACGTATTAAGTCTTGTTTGCCATAGGGATCAAATACTTATTTCTCTCTTCAAAATGCAAATACATTTATATACCGTATATACTCGCGTATAAGCCAAGTTTTTCAGCCCAAAAATTGGGCTGAAAAGTCCCCCCCTTGGCTTATACGCGAGTCACTGTATACTGTATACAGTGCATACAGTATACAGGCCGCCCGCCCCCCCACCCCCCATCAGTATACAGGGCCCACCCCTTGTGCATCAATCCAGTAAAGGAAGAGATTAGTATACTTATCCCTGCCGCTGTCCCGCTGCCGCTGTCCCGCCGCCGCTATCGCGCTCCTCCGGCTTCATCCGTCTTCTTCCGGCTTCCTCCGGTGGGTGCAGGCAATGACGTAATTGTCTGCGCGCCAGAGGAGGAAGCCGGAAGACGCTGGATGAAGCCGGAGGAGCGCGATAGTGGCGGCGGGACAGCGGCAGCGGGACAGCTGCAGGGATAAGTATACTAATCTCTTTCTTTACAGGATTGATGCACAAGGGGGGGGGGGCCCTGTATACTGATGGGGGGCTGCTGTATATACCTCTGGGCTGCTGTATACTACCTCTGGGGCTGCTGCTGTATATACCACTGGGGCTGCTGCTGTATACTACCACTGGGGCTGCTGTATATACCTCTGGGGCTGCTGTATGTACCACTGGGTCTGCTGCTGTATACTACTACTGGGGAGGCTGCTGTATACCACACTGCTGGGGGCTGTATACCTGTGCTGGGGTCCACCCTCGGCTTATACACGAGTCAATAGGTTTTCCCAGGTTTTGGGGGCAAAAGTAGGGGGGTCGGCTTATACACGGGTCGGCTTATACATGAGTATATACGGTAATTTAGACCATGTGATTTTCTGGATTTTATTTTTGATATTCTATCTCTCACTGTTAAAATTAACATAGCCTTAAAATTACAGACCGTTCATGACTTTGTCATTGGGGAAACTTACAAAATTAGCAAGGGGTCCAATTATTATTTCCTGAACTGTTCAATAATTATTTCCTGAACTGTATATTTGTTTAATTCTATTTTTGTATCTGGCATGGGAGTATAGCACCCAAAATGGAGGATTGTCACAGGGGTCAGCTTAGAAAGCCCTTTCCATGATATAAACAGAATATCTGTTCTGGTCCATCAGCATCCTTTGTGTATCCAAAAAAATCTGGTGTTTTAAATGAAAACATAAATCAGATATTAACACAGGTGGTACTTTAATTTTCTGAGATGAAGAGCCTTGGGATTTCATTGGCTGTAAGCCATAATCATAAACATTTACAGAAATAAACACTTAAAATAGATCGCTCTATTTGCAGTGACTCTATATAACATACAGTTGTGTTCAAAAGTTTACATACCCCGGCAGATTTTTTGTTTTTTTTGGCCTTTTTTAAGAGAATGTGAATGATAACACAACATCTTTTTTTCCACTCATGGTTAGTGATTGGATAAAGCCATTAATTTGTCAAACTACTGTATTTTCTCTCTTTTAAATCATAATGACAACTAAAAACATCAAAATGACCATGATCAATATTTTAATTACCCTGGTGATTTTGACCTGATAATATGCACAGACATTGACACAAATCGGTTTAAATGGCTAATAAAGGTAACATCCTCACCTGTGACCTGTTTGCTTGTAATCAGTGTGTGTGCATAAAAGCTGAGTAAGTTTCTGGATCCAGACAGACTCTTACATCTGTCATCCAGCCACTGATGTTTCTGGGTTGTGAGTCATGGGTAAAGCAAAAGAATTAGCAATGGATCTACAGGAAATGATAGTTGAACTATATAAAATAATAAAGAGATACAAAAAGATATCCAAGTAATTGATAATGCCAGTCAACAGTGTTCAAATTGTGATTAACAAATGGAAAATCAGGGCTCTGTAAAAACCAAACCATGTTCAGGTAGACCAACTAAAGGTTTGGCCACAACTGCCAGGAAAATTGTTTAGGATGCATAGAAAACCCAGAAATAACATCAGCTGAAATACAGGACTCTGAAAACCAGTGGTGTGTCTGTTTCAAGATGCACAATAAGGAGGCACTTGAAGAAAAATGGGCTGCATGGTAAAGTCACCAGAAGAAAGTGATTACTGCTTAAATGCCACAAAGTATCTCGCTAAACAGCATAGAGACAAGCCTCCAAAGTTTTGGAAAAAGGTAATTTGCGGTGATGAGACAATAATTAAACTTTTTGGTCACAACTATAAACATTACATTTGGAGACGTGTCAACAAGCCTATGTTGAAAGGAACACCATTCATACTGTAAAGCACAGAGATGGATTGCTGAAGATATGGGGATGTATAAGCTACAAAGGTACAGGAAACTTGGTCAAAGTTGAAGGAAAGATGAATTCAGCAGCTGTTATCAGCAAATACTGGAGGTAAATTTACATTTATGAACCCGGAAGCGGCACATGGGACGTACTTGGATATACCAACATGACAGCAATCCAAAACACAAGGCCAAGTCGACCAGTCATTGGCTACAGCAGAACAAAGTGAAGGTTCTGGAGTGGCCATCTCAGTCTCCTGACCTCAATATCATTGATCCATTCTTTGGAGAACTCAAGTGCGCAGTTCAAGTAAGAAAACTAAGAAATTAACAGGAACTGGAGGCTTTTTGCCCAGAAGAATGGGCAGCTTTACCATCTGAGAAAATAAAGAGCCTCATCCACAACTACCACAAAAGACTTCAAGCTGTCATTGATCTTAGAGGGGGCAATACACGGTATTAAAGGGAACCTGTCAGCTAGTTTATGCCTCCCCAGCTATCACTGTCTGTAGTTGCAGCTTTATAATACCAGTCTAACCATCCCTGTCTGAGCTCATAGTGTAATGTGAAAGGTCAAAAAAAAGCATTTATACACTTACATTTCCTTATGTAATGAGGCAGTCAGTCTCCAGCTTGGAGGACAGAGACTGTTTGGCAGGTTAATAGTTAACATTTCAGCCTTATGTTAGAACATGTTGGAAGACCTGATGTGATGTCATAACCATGTGACTACAATAGGCAGAGCTAAGTCCCTATAACATAATATGAGTTTGCTCACTTAGCTCCATTCACTATAGTTACATGTTCATAACATCACACAGGTCCTTTAGCCATGCAAGTTAATAGTGAGTTAACTATTATCCTGCCAGACAGTCCCCCTCCTCCAAGGTGTAGACTGAAATGTAAGTGTATAAATGCTTTTTTTCACCTTTACCATTACACTATGACAGGAATTATTAGAATAGTATTATAAAGCTACAGGTACAGACAGTGATAGCTGGGGGGGCATAAACCAACTGACAGGTTCCCTTTAAGAACTGTGGAATGTGAACTTTTGATCAGGTGTTTTTTGATTGTCATTGTGATTTAAAAATAGAAAACACAGTAG
Organism: Allobates femoralis; assembly: GCA_033576535.1. NCBI lineage: Eukaryota > Metazoa > Chordata > Amphibia > Anura > Aromobatidae > Allobates > Allobates femoralis. Next base: position 241,662,442 of record JARQOC010000005.1, on the reverse strand, counting down.
TTTGACAATAAATGGCTTCACCCCACCACTAACTATGAGTGGAAAAAAAGTTTTTGTGCTATCATTCATTTTCTCCAAAAAAAGGCCAAGAAAGCAAAAAATATGCTGGGGTATGTAAACTTTTGAAAACAACTGTATGTGTTTCACTTTTTGTATTGAATTACTGAAAAAAAAATAACTTTTTGATGACATTCTAATTCATTGAGATACACTTGTATTTAATTAGCTTAGGCAAAGTACCCCACACTCCTATGGTTGTAGCAGATACCAGACTGTAATAGCCACCACTAAGGATTTCTAGTTTAATGCATAATTCAAAAGGACTACCAAAAAGTAATTAAGCATATCAGCATTTGTCTTTCATTTCTACAATAAGTAGGAGTCTGCCTGATCCCATCATGATGAGTGTTTCCAAATCGCACATTGCGTTGCAATAAGTCAGTACGTATACAACTGAAATAAAAAAATGTATTCCCTGGGATATGATGAGTGGAAATGACTTTTTACAATTTTGGGGATTGGTTTGGTTATTATGAACATACTTTAACAAAAACGTTTAGAAGCATAACGTTTTTCAGCAGTTCTTGTTTAATGATATCAGATAATGATTCTCTACTATAAAACATGTACCGTAAGTAGAATGTCAGCTCTTAGACTCAGGGACATAGCTCTAGAAAGATTGTAACAATGACTATAGCTTAGGCTTTGGCTACACTTGTACGTACAAAGTAAATATTTTGTATATGAATCTACATTCCTATACTTGCATACAGTTGTGCTAAAAAATTACATACCTTGGTAGATATTTTGCTTTCCTGGCCTTTTTTCAGAGAATATGAATGATAACACAAAATCTTTTTCTTTTCTCATGGTTAGTGGTTGGGTGAAGCCATTTATTGTCAAACTACTGTGTTTTCTCTTTTAAATATTAGCGACAACCAAAAACATGCAAATGACCCTGATCAAAAGATCACATACCCTAATTCTTAATACTGTGTATTGCCCCCTGTAACATCAATGACAGCTTGAAGTCTTTTGTGGTAGTTGTGGATGAGGCTCTTTATTTTCTCAGCTGGTAAAGCTGCCCATTCCTCTTGGCAAAAAGCCTCTAATTCCTGTTAAATTCCTGGGCTTTTTTGTATGAACTGCGTGCATGAGTCCTTCCAAGAGTGGCTCAATCATATTGAGGTCAGTAGACTGGGATGGCCATTTCAGAACCTTGACTTTGTTCTGCTGTAGCCATTGACTGGTTGACCTTTCCTTGTGTTTTGGATCTTTGTCATGTTGGAACATCCAAGTACGTCCCATGTGCAGCTTCTGGGCTGATGAGTCCAAATTTTCCTCCAGTATTTGCTGATAACGTGCTGCATTAATCTTTCCTTCAACTTTGACAAATTACCTGTATCTTTGTGGCTCACACATCGCCACATCATCAGCGATCTGCCTCCATGTTTTACAGAAGGAGTGGTCTTCCTTTACTCATAGGCCTTGTTGACACCTCTCCAAATGTAACGTTTATGGTTGTGGCCAAAAAGTTTGACTTTGGTCTCATCACTCCAAATTATCTTGTTCCAGAAGTTTGAAGGTTTGTCTCTATGCTGTTTGGCGTATTGTAAGTGTGATACTTTGCAGCATTTGCGCAGTAATGGCTTCTTCTGGAGAGTTGGCCATGCAGCCCATTTTCCTTCAAGTTCCACCTTACTGCGCATCTAGAAACAGCCACATGGCTAGTTTTCAGTGAGTCCTGTATTTCAGATGATGTTATTTGTGGGTTTTACTTTGCATGCTGAATAATTTTCCTGGCAGTTGTGGCCAAAATTTTTATTGATCTACATGATCATGGTTTGGTCTTTACAGAGCCCCCGATTTTCCATTTGTTAATCACAGTTTGAACACTGCTGACTGGCATTATCAATTCCTTCGATATATTTTTTTACCCCTTTCCTGTTTCCAGTACAGCTATCTTTTCCCGTAGATCCAATGGCATTTCTTTTGCCCATGACTCACAATCCAGAAATGTCAGTGGTTGGATTAAAGATGCAAGAGTCTGTCTGGATTCCAGAAACTCACTCAGCTTTTAAGCACACACACTGATTACAAGGAAACAGGTCACAAGTGAGGATGTTACCTTTATTAGCCATTTAAACCCATTTATGTCAACCTGTGTGCATGTTATCAGGCCAAAATCAACATGTATTTGAACTTTTGATAAGGGTCATTTGGATGTTTTTAGTTGTCATTATGATTTAAAAATAGAAAATACAGTAGTTTGACAATAAATGGCTTCACCCAACCACTAACCATGAGTGGAAAAAAAGTTTTTGTGTTATCATTCATATTCTCTAAAAAAGGCCAAGAAAGCAAAAATACTGCCGGGGTATGTAAACTTTTGGCACAACTGTATATATAAAAAATAGTGCAGACAAAGAATAACCTACCATATTGGTTTTATTTACATGTATAGTGGGGTATGTTAGTATGTTAGTATATTCTTTTTGCTAAGCAGTGTAATAAGAAAAAAGTCCAGCTCACCCCTCAATTTTCCTGGCATACATGGTCCATGATACTCCTCGCACGGAGCCGCCCCACTCCTGGCGTGCAGCAAACCCAAACAATGAAAAAAATTCTTCAGCAAGGACAGACAGGGTCAGATGTGCTAAAACCAGTAGATTTTTATTTTATTCAAGTTAAAGGGAACCTAACCTCACAAAATATGCCCCAAGCCTCTACATACCTGTCCCTGCACCATGTTAATAGATTTCTAGGCATTCCTTTGTGCTTGAAAATCGATATAGTAAACTTTAGAACAGGTGTTATGATACCTTATAATCTGCGGCTTCTCATTATTTGAGAAGCCGCAAAAGGCGTTCCTTTCTGGGCCTCCCAGATGCCTGGTTGTTATTTATTCACGCCCCTATAGGCGTGCGACAGAGCAGGGACGGTGCTCGTCGTGTAAGGGGCGGTAAAGCCGATATAACGCAAATCGCGTCATATCCGGCTTTACCACGTCAGTACACTCATCGCGCATGCGCACTCGCATTGCGAGGTCGGCAGTACACCCTAATGGGTGTACTGACGTGGTAAAGCCGGATATGACGGGATTTGCGTCATATCGGCTTTACCGCACCTTACATGATGAGCACTGTCCCTGCTCTGTAGCACGCCCATAGGGACGTGAATAAATAACAAGCAGGCGGTGGGGAGGCCCAGAAAAGAACGCCTTTTGCGGCTTCTCAAATAATGAGAAGCCGCAGATTATAAGGTATCATAACAACTTTTCTAAAGTTTACTACATCGATTTTCAAGCACAAAGGGATGCCTAGATATCTATTAACATGGTGCAGGGACAGGTATATAGAGGCTGGGGGCATATTTTGCGAGGTCAGGTTCCCTCTAAAACAACTTGTAGCAGACAGTGGAGTGACCCAGCAGAAGATTAATCCCACACATTTCAACTATCCATGATTAAGACTATTTAGTCGAACCGCATGGGATTAATCTTCTGCTGGGTCACTCCACTGTCTGCCACAAGATGTTTTAACTTGAAGAAAATAAAAATCTACTGGTTTTGGCACATCTGACCCTGTCTGTCCTTGCTGGAGAATTTTTTTCGTTGTTTGGTTTTGCTCAGTTGTGGTTTTCATCTTAGAACTCTGCCATGCAGGCCATTTTTGCCCAGTCTCTTTCTTATGGTGGAGTCATAAACACTGATCTTTATGCACAATATTGTAGCGGTCTTGTTGAAGCGCTAGGGTGATGGACAATAATTAATCACTATTTGTTGTAGCAATAACAAACCTTTATTGTCCTTTACAACTCCATAATGCATTTCGACAGAGGTATCTGTCTTCATCAGGTGGTGTCACACCTGATGAAGACAGATATCTCTGTTGAAAAGTGTTGTGGAGTTGTAAAGGGCAATAAAGGTTTCTTATTGCTACAACAAATAGTGATTAATTATTGTCCATCACCCTAGCGCTTCAACAAGATCGCTACAATATTGTGTATATTGTTCCCCGTCCTTCTCTGAGGGAGTAGTGGCAGGAGCAGCTTAAACATTCGGGTTGAAGGACCTGGCATCACCGAGCAACCTGGATCAATGCTAAAGGACCTGCGATGACATATTTCTGGTTGTCCTGGTCATGTGGACAAACTCGGAAACAGAGCGGGAGCAGTGGCAGTTACAAGCATCTCCATGGCTCCAGTACTGGAGGGCATCCATCCATCCACGCAAAGCGATAAGCTGGGGTTGTGCAGGGGAACACAACCATATCAGATTAGTGGCCCCTTTGTAAATGACCAATAGCCACCAGGTTCTCTCACATTGCGCCCGTCTCTTTGTTTTACATAAACACTGATCTTAACTGAGGCAAATGAGACCTGAAGTCCTTTGGATGTTTTTATGGGGTATTTTGTGACCTCTTGGATGAGTCGTCGTTGCACCCTAGGGGTAATTTTGGTCAGTCAGCCACTCCTTGGAAGGTTTACCACTGTTTCTTATTTTCACAATTGGTGTATAATGTCTCTCACTGGCTCTCACTGGCTCAATGGCTCTCACTGTGGTTTGCTAGAGTCCCAAAGCTTTAGAAATCATATATAACCTTTTCCAGATAGATCTCAATTACTTTGTATCTCATTTGCTCCTTAATTTCTTTGGATCTGGCATGATGTCTAGCTTTTGAGAATCTTTTAGTCTACTTTACTTAGTCCAGCAGGTCCCAATTAAGTGATTTCTTGATTGACAAAAGGTGTGGCAATAATCAGGCCTGGGTGTGACTAGTGAAATTGAACTCAGCATCCCAAAGATGTGATAATGCACAGTTAATTTATGTTTTAAGGGAGGTGGGGCAATCACTTTCTCGCACAGAGCCCTGTATGTTTGGATTTCTTTTTCCAATAATAATAAAGACATTCCTTTAAAAACTGCATTTTGTGTTTAGTTGTGTTATCTTTGTCTAATATTTAAATTTGTGTGGGGATCTGAAACATTGTCACTAACATAAAAATAACTGCATTTTTAGTCTGATTTATTGATAGATGATGGAATGATAGATTGATAAATTGATAGAAAATAGAAAAATGGAGCATGTAATACAGTAGACAAAGGGGTTGTGCGGTATTACAGGGAACCTGTCAAATGTATAAATGCTAGTAATCTGCACTTATGGGCTTAATCTGCAAGTTAATAGTTTAAGAAACCCGGCACCTGGACATTGAAACCCGCTGCCAGGAGGAAATTAATTTTTATTCTCCCAGCAGCTTTCTTGTTTCAATCACAGGATTGGCACCGGCAAGAGTTTAGTCATGTCTCTGTGTAATGAAAGCAGTCATTGTAACAGTGTCCCCCAGTGTTTGACTAGCATTAGTGGCCAGAAGTATACATATCGCATACTTGTTATCATATGACCGCCTGCTCAAAGCACCAGGACCAGGAATCCTCACAACGTGCTGTGCACACGATGTGAGGATGCACAAGTCTGTAGTCAAATAGAGTGACTGCAGACTTGTAGTTTAAGACCAGGCAACCTCTTTAGAGTAGAAGTTTACTATTAGGTCAAAGTTACCAGTGATCTAAATTTAAGTATCCATATAAATTGGCTTATCATACTTGTACAGAAGTATCTGTTTTCCGGATATAAACCTCCAAATTATTCACTAACATGAATTTACAGTCCCACAGATCCATCCATATATCCATATGTCAGGTAGAGCAAAAGAATAGTGTAAAAAAACAAACAAAAAAAAAATAATTGAGAATTTTAAAAAGCATCTTAACTTTGCAGACAATATGTCCCACTTTTTTACCAGTCATGTAGTCAAGACATCTCCCAAAAGTGTTCCTGAAACCAATTTTTAAACCTTTAAATAGGTTTCTATTTTTTCCTGTAATTAGTGGCGTACCTACCGCGGTCGCGCCTCCAGCCGCCCGCCGCGACCGCGGGTGTCTGAGCCGAGGAGGGAGAATGGGGAGGAAGTGAAGCGGCACTCCCTGTAGCTGTGCCCGCCCCTCCTCTCCTCCAGCCGTCAGCGGCTCAGCAAGAAACAAGAACAGTAAGTGCGGCGACCCCGCTCCGCAACTGTGCTGTCAGGCTGAAGACTCCTGACAGCACCCCCCCCCTCTCCTTAACTTTGCTGAAAGGCTAGAAGTTTCTGACAGCACACCCCTCCCCCCGGTCCCCACCTAAGGGGGCCCTGGTGGATTTGTTACGGCACTGCCTGTAATAATGTGCTCAACTAAGGGGGTGCTGTTCTTGTAGATGTTCTTTAACACAAAGGTTCCGTCTGCCCTATATCAGGTGATGATGAGTACTATTAACAGCAGGTTGGTCGCTTTAAATGAAAGTCCCTGTCCCCTGTATGATAATCCACTTCTGGCATGTCCATCTTGTATCGCCACCGTTCTGGTTGGTCTCTGTGACATACTGGCAGCTCCAGTGTTTCATGGAGTGTGCCGGAGGTCACAACGCCATACATCGCTATATGAACCTTGTTCTGGCCTTCATAGGGATTGAGAGCTTATGATGTAATTTCTAACTTCCAGAGAGTCAGATGTTAGTCACAAGATGGCGCCACGGGATCAGCAAAAGGAGAAGTTCCTGGAACGTGAGTATAAGGACAGGGGGCTAAGATTTAAAGTGCCACTCCAGCGCTGAATAAATCCTCACAATGCCAGAGTGGTGCTTTAAGAAAAATGTTTAGCATCTAAGTACATAGCAGTCTGTCCATTAATACAAATGATAGTGTTAAGTCAGTATACTTTGTATGCTATTGCACTTGGTAAAACATTTGGGAGGCAGCAATAAATTTAGTAATGATGTTATTCACTCGAGGTGACCTCTTTTTTTGACTGGCCTCCTTGTCACATGAAGCCAGCAAAGGCAAATAGTTGATTTATTTTCACAGATTCAAGTGATGCATTGGAACCAAAAAGATATCCATTTTAATGTCACAGAGATAAAATCTAGTGGCTGCGGACTGCAGCGCTATGCCAGATAATTAGAGCCTCATCCTGTGGTCTAATACTTTCACTGGGGTTTTCGAGACATTGTGATAGATGTAGATCCCCAACCATTGATTTTTCTGTACTTGTCTCTGTATATTACAATAAAATGAAATTTTTCAGAAAAGCTGGGAAATTACTAGAGCTTTATGAAAGTCCAGTGAAATGGCTATTGGGGAGCTGTCTAATCACTGTGACTTGCTGACCATTAGAATCCATCATAACTGTTATTGTTCTTTAACAAATCACTTTGCTGCATTCAAGGTAAGAAGTGAAAACTGTTCAGCCGCCAAAGAAAACAGTTGTTGAAATATTACTGCTGCAGCTGTAATTCCATACTAATATATTATGAAAGGGATAAAATATTATATAAGTGAAGCAGGTTTTGAACTTCCCAGCCATTGACCAATCTAACATGGCAGTGTTTTCTCATTAGCTACTTTAAAAACTACTTAAAGAGAATATGTCACCAGGATTCACAATACAAATGTTATGAATTGTGAAATAGAAATATAGTCCTGGTGTACTTTGAAAAAAAAAAAAAAAAAAAAAAAAAAAAAAAAAAATAAATATATATATATATATATATATATATATATATATATATATATATATATATATACTAGCTGTGAGCCCGATGCGATTGCATCGGGATTCTAGAATATGTGTATAGTTTACTCAGTATATTTCAAATATGGCGGCATAGTGGCCGCCGCTATTCCGATTGTTCGGGTCGCTGAAGTCGGCGACCAATCAGAAGAGCGCACCACTGTATGGCGCCATACTTCAAATACATGAAATATTTTGAGTTTCACATTTACCGCTGTAAGTGAGGCGCTATTCTCATTGGTCGCTGTGTGCTGCCGGCGACCAATGAGAATAGGGCCTCACTTTCATCGGTAAATGTGAAACTCAAAGTCGTCCATTATATGTCTATGGGAAGTGAGGCGCTATTCTCATTGGTCGCTGTGTGCTGACGGCGACCAATCAGCATAGCGCCTCACTTTCAGTGGTAAATTTGAAACTCAAAGTCGTCCATTATATCTCTATGGGAAGTGAGGCGCTCTTCTGATTGGTCGCCGGCAGCACACAGCGACCAATAAGAATAGCGCCTCACTTGCCATAGAGATATAATGGACGACTTTGAGTTTCAAATTTACCGCTGAAAGTGAGGCCCTATTCTGATTGGTCGCCGGCAGCACACAGCGACCAATGAGAATAGCGCCTCACTTCCCATAGAGATATAATGGACGACTTTGAGTTTCAAATTTACCACTGAAAGTGAGGCGCTATGCTGATTGGTCGCTGTGTGGTGCGCCGACCAACCAGCATAGCGCCTCACTTCCCATAGGGATGCATAGCGGTGTTTAGAGGCCATAATTTTTTAATTTTCGCTTTTTTCCAACGTTTATATGAGTTTGGAAACAAATATATGTAGATGTTATCTGACGCAGTTGCACAGTTTTGCCCCCCAAGAACTTTTGTTTGACATCCAAATAGAGATATATACTAATTGAACCCTGTAAAATAAATATAATATCAATATAGTCAGACAATACACGCAATTTTAATCACAAAACCCCATCACTTATACTTTTTCTTCACAGATTCACCTTCTCTCACTACATTACATTTTAACATACAAAAGAATGGATAGCACAACGGTTAATACAGATGACACACACACAAGACATCTAATACTAGTTTTTATAATACTTGATTTTATGAGTTCTATTCAGCACTACACCACTTTATATATATCAAAAAAATTTTATGAATTTTTATACAAATATGGTAAGATTTGTTTGATCGGGTGAAATGTATAACATCTATATGACTAATGTGATATTTCTCATGTTAATTCCTAACATTGCACCACAGTATTCAGTTTACTACGAAACTATGTTGATAAACATTGTGACGTCATTTTGTGATCCTCCCTATTTACTGACGTCACTAGAATTATCTTTTTGGCGCCTTTTCTGTGATAAATACAAATCTGTCCAGTGTACTCTTGCTGTTCCCTGATGAAGGAGCTCGGTACGTGGTTCCGAAAAACGTTGGAAATAAACCTCTACTACCAATACTCAGACGTCCAGTGTCGTTGGTGTATTTTCCTCTCTGGCAGCAGCGCGGACATAAAGGTACTTCGTCCAAAATACCTGACCACAGCACCTTAGCAATGGCTCGCAATCATTGCGAGCCGTTGCTGATGCGCGAGCAATCGCTGCGAAGCGGCCATTGCGAGTCTCCGGCCCCGTGGAACGACCGACCAGAGCCGAGCCCCGTGGCCGAAAATAGAACCAGGGGCCCGGCCATAAATTCGCCGAAACACCGCTATGTATCTCTATGGGAAGTGAGGCGCTCTTCTGATTGGTCGCTGTGTGCTGACGGCGACCAATCAGAATAGCGCCTCACTTCCCATAGACATATAATGGACGACTTTGAGTTTCAAATTTACCGCTTAAAGTGAGGCGCTTTTCTGATTGGTCGCCGCCAGCACACAGCAACCAATCAGAATAGCGCCTCACTTCCCATAGAGATATAATGGACGATTTTTCGTCCATTATATCTCTATGGGAAGTGAGGCGCTATTCTGATTGGTCGCTGTGTGGTGACAGCGACCAATCAGAATAGCGCCTCACTTCCCATAGAGAATAAAGAAGACAGAAGACCCCCGGGGCCAGACGAAGAGGACGCCTGGGCCGGACGGAGGACTCCTGGATCGGACAGAGGACTCCTGGATCGGACGGAGGACTCCTGGATCGGACGGAGGACTCCTGGATCGGACAGATGATCAGATGAAGAAGAAGGCATGTAAGTGATCGACGGCGGCGGGGGCTTAGGGGGCTTAGGGGGTGGCGGAGGGTAGTAGGTGGCGGGAAAGTTGGTAGCGGCGGGGGGGGGGGGGGTAGGGGTGGCTCCGGAGCAGTGGCTCCGGAGCAGTGTACTGTGGGGTGGCGGGGCGGCGAGGGGAGGCAGACGGGGCAGAAGAGAGGGGTTGCTCCGGAGCCGCTGCTGTCACCGCCTGGTGACACAGTGCTCCGGAGCAACCCCTCTCTTCTGCCCCGTCTGCCTCCCCTCGCCGCCGCGGGGTTCAGGCGGGCAGGTGATCGACGGCGGCGGGGGCTTAGGGGGCGGTGGGGGCTTAGGGGGTGGAGGAGGGTAGTAGGGGGCGGGGTAGTTGGTAGCGGAGGGGGGGATGGGGGTGGCTCCTGATCACACAGTGCTCCGGAGCAACCCCTCTTTTCTGCCCGTCTGCCTCCCCTCGCCGCCGCGGGGTTCAGGTGGGCAGAGCGGGGTAGCGGGCGCCACTTCCGTGGCGGCGGCGAGGGTAGCGGGGCTGACAGGCGGCTGGACATGGGGCTGTAGTATACCATAGCGGTGTACACTACAGCCCCATGCCGGTGGCGAGGTGAGGGGAGCGGGGCGGACAGGGGGCTGGGCATGGGGCTGCAGTACACTACAGCCCAATGCTCGGCGGTGTAGCGGGGCGGACAGGCGGCTGGGCATGGGGCTGTAGTGTACCATAGCGGTGTACACTACAGCCCCATGCTCGGGATGGCGGGCGGACAGGCGGCTGGGCATGGGGCTGTAGTATACCATAGCGGTGTACACTACAGCCCCATGCTCGGGATGGCGGGGTAGAGGTGGGGGCATGTTGGTGGGCTGTGTTGGTGGCTGTGTTCGCGGGGCAAGGGCTCGCAATGCCCGCTTCGAACAGAGCCCCAGAGTAAGTGCCGAGCCACGCGAACAAAGCCACGGAAGTAGCGCTGGACACGACGGAAGTCGCTACGGCAATTATATAATATATATATATATATATATATATATATATATATATATATATATATATATATATATATATATATATATATATATTATATATATATATATATATATATATATATATATATATATATATATATATATAGTGGAGTAAAAAGTATTTAGTCATCCACAAATTGTGCAAGTGCAAGTTGTCCCTCTTACTAAGATGAGAGAGGCCTGTAATTGACATCATAGGTAGACCTCACCTTGTTGAGAGACAAAATGAGAGAACAAATCCTGAAAATCATGTTGTCTAATTTGGAAAGATTTTTTTTTACATTTTCATTGGAAAATAATTATTTTCAATAACAAAGGTACATCTCAAAACTTTGTATTATATCCTTTGTTGGCAATGACAAGGGTCACATGTTTTCTGTAAGGCTGGGGTCACACTTGGCAGTCAGTTTTTCTGCCTTTTACAAACCTGATTCCATTTTTGGAGATTGCTATGTTTGCATCCCAAAAACGCTATGCGTTAAACGCATGGTACCTATACATACATTAAAGATGTCGCCCAACCGCATGAATATTTACAGTGTTCGTCAATGACCAGCACTCAACTCTGGGTTAGGTTAATGGTGCTATTGGAAAGGATCAATGATCCTTATACCAATATACAGGTATAACCTTGGACCACAAACTGCAGAAACCATACCATTTCTATAAAAAATCTCTATACCAGTGATCTCCTAAAAACTATAGCAGTGACTATGTGAACAAGGCCTAATTGGAGGCCAAAACGTTATCTGTCCTGCCAGCCACCTTCTGCACCTGTGTTGTTTCAAAATAAATCACCTTAAAGCAAACAAACGACTTGAATGAATGCTTGGATTTAACTTTCCTGAATATTTACAGTGGTCTAAACAAAACCAATAATATCTTACCAAGCAACATTTCTAATATTTCTCTTGTCCCCCACCTGTTTTTACTGGGTTTAGTGTTGATATGACATATCAGCACATGACCTCTGCAGAGAGTCACTGGTTTTATGAGTGCTATGTAGATACCACTGAGGTCATATATGTGGAAATTAGAAGGATATACTGGTCACATGTCATGTCAAGAAGAAGTAGCTGGTGGGCTGTGATAACAGAAGCCAGGCAAGTGTCAGCATGAGAATGCAGGGGAGTTAGGCACTGCCATCCCCGCCCTGGAGGATATTGTTGCTGTGTATGTAAAGTGTATATTAGCAACCTATATAATGTTAAACTGCTTGATTACTGGGACAATGTGGCCAAATATTGGCCATTGTAAAAATGACTGCTTCCCTGGTGTAGCTTCAAGTTAGGGAAGCAGTTAAGTTAAGTAATGCACCCCTTAATGGTGGGGTTACAGTTACAAAACTGGACTGTAAGCCATTCAGGGTGGAGTTAGAGTAGACAGTTCCCAAGATACATTTGCTTCATCTGTGGGACACATGGTAGTATAGAGCCCAAGAGATTCATTTGGTAGACCCCTTTGGGCCAAACCTGGGGCCTGGATACGTGGTGGTTTAGACAGATCAGGGATGCGTCAGCCAGATATCCACATCCCTGGAGGTTAAAGTCCGTAGGAAACATCCCTAGTAGTGCCTGTCTTCCCCTGGCTGCACTTTGTGAGTTCCTATGTTGCTAAAGGCTCCTGTAAGTGGGCCTGTGTCATAATTGCAGAGGAGAACTGTCTTTCCGGCTATTTCAATAGTGCATTCATTTTTAAATCCTGTAGGTTGGATGGAATAGAATTGTACAACTATTTGATTCAGAATTGGATCCAATGATGTTAACGGGAAGATGTATGGCCTGAGAATTTCAGTAGAGGCCCAAGCACCAGGGAAGCAGTAATCTGGTAAATTAAATATTTCTATTGATGGAGAGAGCCCAAATGCAACATTTAAGGAATGTACCCCCAATAGTTATGTGCAAATGACTGTGTGCAATCTGCAGTAAAGATCTGTTTATTAAGAAACAAGACTCTGTGCCTGGGTTCTCCCATGGGAAGCACTGTGGTCTGACTATCCAGGGCCGTGCAGTAGCCAATGATCGCTGGCAACTACAACATCACTGTGCCACCCCTCCAACAGGAAGGGATTGAGCATTGCTCTTTTGATTATTTTAGACCACTGTATACTTGCTAGTATTCTCCTATAGTGTTGGGTTATCATAAAGTTCACTTTGGAAGGCATATTGAGGCTACTCTAAAGGCCCCGTTACACGGCACGACATCATTAACGACATCGCTCAAAAGTGACGTGTTCAACGATGTTGAAACAACATCATTAGTGTGTCGTTGCGTGTAACCGAACGATTCAACTATGATAATTAGTCAAGTTGGAGTTGACAGGTTTATGAACATGTTCAAAAACCTGACGATGTCGTTCAAGCGATCTGCTAGCATCATTCTGTGTGACACCGCGATAACGATGTAATAGAAGACTTCGCCAATTCACAGCAATGAGCAAGGATTGTTTGCGGGGTTGGCGAACGATCCTTCTCACAACATCATTGGTGAGTTGTCCATGATATATAGACATGTGACATCTCACCAGCGATGTTGAAATGATGTAAAAAACGACCGCATGCCCACGAGACCGTTGCGGACATTGTTTCAATGTCGTGCCGTGTAACGGTACCTTAAGGTCTTCCTTCTGGAAACTTCTTGTTAGGGTTCTAAAAACTTCAGGATTCCAGGAAACCGTTTTAGGAAAGGCGGTGGACAGTTTAGCCTATCTTATTTCCCTAAGCCAAAATTGTACAACCTGTTACCCAGGCCCTGCATCTGGCCCACAATGCCATTCTTTGTGGCCCCTAACTTTTATGATAAGTGAAAACATGTTACTCTTTTCTCTATGCAGTAGTTCACGACGACTGTAAAATGCCCAATTGTTTTCATAACTCACACAACGGAGTTGGAGTTCCATGCATGTGTGGCTAACATGTTTCATCTTTTCTATAGTACTGAGCAGGAGATCCCATTATCCTAAAAGTAGGAATGCCAAACAAGGGAGCCGTGGAACCCTCCACTTAGTGATATTTACACAAATGTAACAGTCGCTAAGCAGCAGAGTATACAAACCATAGTAGAATCTTTATCCAAAGGTAATGGACATTCCATAGCCACAAAAACCAATCTGAATTAGAAACAACGCTCTTTTGGGCTCAAAAATGAGGGTCGACACCTCCCACATAATAATTTATGTGAGGGGGTCACCTTAAGCATCCACATATTCAACAAACATTATTACACAAAAGAGAACTGAATATGATGCAAAACTAGGTTTTTTTATTAGAATGACGCATTAAAAATCTGAAAGTGGAAAAATAGAGGTGTATACAAAAAAGAGCCGTTTACAGGTTCACAGGGAAGGTAACAATCATATGTACAGGGTATATCAAGATATAACAAAGATTTGTCAAAGTACAATCATTGCAGGTACCACAAATCAAATACATATATTGATGATGACAATGCAGATATTATAATCTAAATATGTGCACCCCAACACAAATGCAGCAGTAAAGTGCCTAGTGCTGTGCAGTAAAGGTAGACATAACTAGCAAAAGATGCTGCCAATGTCAGGGAAGCACAAAATCCCAATACATGTATGGGGTGGAAAACCAGCAGAGAGTGAATCCAAAAGTCACATTTCAAGAATTACCCATATGCACACTTAATATGTTCCCTGAAGCCTGGTCACGGCTAGGAGCCCCAACGCGGCGTTTCGCTGTACTGGTTTGGTAACCACAGCTTCCTCAAGGGGATGTGTCCTGCAAAGAGACAGAGCCCCCATACCTCTTTATATAGTTCATGCCATCCGCGTTCAAACATCCACACCTCCTGCATCGCATCGTCAGAACGCGCCGTTGTCCGGAAGTGACGCAACCGGAAACTGTCGGCCGACGAGTGCGCATGTCGGGAACCCGGGACGCGTCACCATGGTTCCCGCGCATGTGCGCTCTAGCCGTACCACACTGCCGTGTCACCTCCGTCTAGGGCGGCTCCCAGAGGCGGAGGGATGTGAGAGTAAACGTATGTAGGCATGAACATTGAATAATCAAAGAGGGGGGACAGGCAGTCAGCCTTTAGGACGAAACTAAGTGAGAAAAGAGTGCAATCTTAAAAACATAAACAACATAACAGCCATGCCTCCAATACACAGTCTATACATATACTGTCATCACAACACAAGTCTGTGTCTTTTCTTCATACATTGGGATATACGATCTGAAAAATAGATAAAGTGGGTTGATGTCTTTAACCACTTCGCTCCCAAATAGATGGAATTTCTTCAGTGTGATGTAACCAGACGCAGATTAGAAGTTACTTGATGAAAAAAATGCAAAGTTAATGAAGTAATGGGAATAAAGAAAAAAATCCCAGAAACATGAAGGAGGAAAAAGCTTCAAATTAAAATGAGAAAAGGAACAAAGATTAAAACCAACTTTCCCACAAAGTGGAAAGAAAAGTATACACCAAAAAATACAGATGCAATTTAAGAGAAATAACAGGAGATCAGCACTATAGGTATGATTCATTAATTCCATTGGGGCTAAGTGTATCAAGGGTCACGATCCATTTAGCTTCCATCTGGGCCAGAACTTTTTTAAGATTACCCCCTCTGTTTCCAGCCCTTACCATCTCAATCCCCCTAAATCTGAGACTGGATGGATCGCAGTTGTGGACCTGCCAAAAATGGCGCGGCAGAGTCTGCAACGTGCTACCATCCTCGGCCCCCCGTGCTCCCTCTATATCATTAATATGTTCCCTGTTCCTTCTTCGGAACTCACGGGAGGTGAGCCCAACGTATACCAAGTGACAGTCGCATGTAGCGTAATAAACGACATGCGTACTGCCACAGGTAATACGCTGCCTGATGATAAACTGTCTTCTCCCATCAGAAGAAACAAAGGTTTGGGTTCGCACTACATTGGAACAGGCAACGCAGTGCCCACAAGGAAAGCTACCAAGGGTCGGGCCTGCACTACCGAAGGGGTTATTTTTAGGGGGCACGTAGTGGCTATGGACTAGCCAATCCTTAAGGTTCTTTGACCTTCTAGCAGTCATTCGTGGATGCCTAGGAATAACCTGTGCCAAGATAGCATGGCTTCTAAGAACGGACCAATGTCGCCGAAGAATGGCGCTCATTGAATTCCATTCATGGTTGTAAGTTCCGATGAACCTTAGTTCAGGATCTGTCTTACCTTTCTTGGGGTTATACACCAACAGTTTATCCCTAGGAGTATTTTTAGCCCTGTAGTACCCAGCCTTAATACCTCTGTGACTATACCCCCTGATGCCGAATCGCTGCTTAAGATCTTCCGCCTGCTTTTCGAATCCCGAGTCAGATGAGCAAATACGCCTCATACGTAAAAACTGGCCCGTCGGGATGGCGCGTATAGTGGATGGGTGGTGCCCAGAAGTTGCATGAAGTAAAGAATTCACGGACGTCTCCTTACGGAAGACGTCCGTCTGTACACCACCCAATTCGTCTATGGAAATCTCAATATCCAGAAAGTCTATCTTACCAGTACTTGTCCTATGTGTCAGCCTAACATTCAGATTGTTGTTATTCAGCTGCCGCATAAAGGACTCAAATTGCTCCGCCATACCCTGCCACACAATAAGGACATCGTCAATGTACCTAATCCAGCACTGCGCCTGGGCGCAGCCCGGTACCCCTCCATCGCCAAAGATGTTATGCTCCCAAAAACCAAGGAAACCAAGGAAAAACCTTCTAGCTGACGTAACTCCTCCAGAGCTTCTAGTAAGGTTATCATACTTCCTTCTGCTGGAGATTTCCCTAAAGTCGTCAGTGACCAACTTCAGAAAAATCCCGACAGCAGGACAGAGGGAAGGAGAGGGGAATTTTGTAGATCGCGGCAACAGCTGTTTAGGAAACCCACCTGCCAACTCATATGCCTGCTCCTGCATCAGGTCCTCTATTGCTTCCAAGATGTCTTTTTCCATAGTTGTGTCAGGGGATGCGTCAGAATTCTTATGGTGTAACCGTTTCAAAATAATTTTTCTCACAAACAGGTGGAGGTCTTTTAATGCTGAAAAAAAGTTAAATGAATTTGTAGGGCAGAAGATCAAACCTCTAGACAGTAGAGAAAGTTACGAGTCACATGTCCTTACTGGGCCACCTCTTTCTCAACTGACAGATCGAAATAGCATCTTTAAAGAAGTACATCAAGGCTGAGTTCATGGCTAGAGATAATCAAACTTTCCCTGCTCATGTTTACCATTTTCAAATTCAACACAAACATTGATGATTCGGTCGCGATCGAGAAATCCAAGCACGTTACCAAAAAATCGGCTAGCACGGCTTTGTTTGGGGAAAAAGTTGAAAATTTTAAAGTAGCCCTAAAACTTTCCATGAAGGTTTGGCGCCAAAGTGCTCACCAAAAGACCTGGTGGCCAAAAGACTCTTGTTCCTCCTGTGCCCTCCATCTGACCTGCTGCTCCTGATGCTCTGCTTCCTCAGCTGCCTGTGTGGCGCCCCGCAACGAGTGCGTCACAGGAAGGTATTGCATCCCTGACCGAAGATGTAATATCTTCCGTCTTGGTGATGACATGGTTAACCTCAGAGCTCCATACACCACATGCACCACGTAGAATAGAGGGCCAATCAGGTCCTGGTGGGAGGAGTGTAGATGTAGTGTGTGTGGGTAAAGCAGGAGAAGGAGTAGCAGTCGGGAGGAGTGTAACGTAGGAGAAGCATGGCACTGCACAGTGCCGTGCAGCCCTGAAGACTAAACTTACCGGCTGGCACCATTAAGTGGTGACCCAGACCGGAACACGGGCAGCTATCAAACGGGCTCAACCATACCCGTGCCCAAAACTACCGGATCACCGGTTCCAAGGCGAACGGACGTTGATCGCTGTTCCGCAAACCGGGGGAAAAGGAACTGCTTCCTAAGAGGCACCTCATCACAGCCGCAACCAAGTTGTCTTGCCAGCAGGGACCCACCACTGGGACACAGAACCTTACAGCCGCAATTCAGCTAAGGATTCAACTAGAAGTCTCCCTAGTACCCTGACCTGGTACACTAAGGCAACACCGGCAACCAGGATAGAGAAGTTAGACAAAGGAGGAACACCGCGGAGCTCTGAACTAACACCAGTCATCGCTGGGACCACCCGGTCCGTTACCTAAGACTGTATACCCTGTACCACACTAACGGTTACAGTAAAGACCCGTTACAGAGGAATCTGGTGTACGTGCTTTTCTTCAGAACTGTTGTTAACTCTGCACACTCAAAACTACCTGAGCTGCCGTATTCCATCGAGTGCAGCTCCTGGCCCCGGGGACTCCTGCTCATCCTGTGGGGAGCATCCCATCAAGCTGCCGCACATCCCCCAGAGGCCCAAGCAGCGCCGGTGCAATCATCGGACTCCCGTAGGTGACGTCACGACAAACAAGAATCAATCCCATTCTTTCATCCCCTTTGATCTGACCACCGGGCCCTACAGCCTCAGGCGCGGAACCGTGATGAGGGAAGCAACGCCTGAGACCTGAGAACCCAGCAACGGTGAGTCACCTGCCTCTGCCTGTGGTTCTCCTCTTCGCTGATGATCTTTGCCACGCTCCTGACTAGAGCTTCTCCCACCTAGGCCACAACAGGGAATCCAATTAATTCATCCCCTTGATGTACCCAGTGGAACCTGACACTCTCTGCTTTTAGGGGCTTTGGCATCAGTGTGGGCTCTGGCTTTACAGCGCCATCTGATCAGTTCATTCTTCCACACTACAGTCCCACCCCTGGTCTACCATTCCCTTGCCAGGTTTCACGGCTGGGAGACGCGATAAGGGGCCAAGCAGGGTGTTTCCCTCCACTGGGGCAATGGCAATACCTTCACTCCGCAGCGCGTCATTGGGCTTTTCTACCAGCAGGGATCAGGGTTTCAATATCACTGGCATCTTGGTGACTCTCTGCAGCAGGGCTTTCTTCCAATTGTTGAAGGTCCACATCTGGGCCTTGTGGAGCTGCTGGCTTAGGTCTTTCATTGCATCCACTAGGAACTCCGGTTCCACCACCACCAATAATATGTCCGAGCCCTCCTTCTGGCTACTGGGGAGCCTGTCTCTCCGCTCCCGCGTAGAGACTAACAGCTGCCGCACACCATGATGCCTCCCTTGTACCACACGCTCCTCTCTCTTGCCGTTTAACTTCCCTCTCTTTCTGGTGGGAGAGCCACTCTTTTTCTACTGTCTGCCACTCCTCGGGGTGGAGCTGGCACCACAAGCCGGCCCCCTTGGCTTTTTATCAACATTCGGGACGGGACGGCTTTTTTGCGCTTTGTGCAGGCCTATCCCATGATGGGGGGCTGGGGGATGATCCCAGGCCAGCACATGGCATCAGTTCTCATGGTCACCATTGTTCAAGTCACTTACACAGTCTTTCAACAGTCTGTTCAGGCACACTGGACCCGGTATCACCGGGTCAGTAGATCCTGTTCGTGACACCAGAAATGACATGCCCCCACGGGCCGTGGGATACTCGGAACCGAGCAACAGTTCTGCTGGGGTGTCACAGAGGTCAAGACCCAGCTCTGTGACCCTGGCAGTGTCAATAAAGGTTTGTGGTTGATGGGTATGGGGGTAGAAAACATGACGCCACCTGTGATGTTCAGCTATTGATGACTGACGCTACGGTGGGGGACCTCTTGGGATGATGGAATCGCAGCTAAGATGGTATCTCTCTCCACGAGTGGAGCAGTTCCCCTGGACAACCAGTATAGTCTATTGCAATAGTAGGCTGTTGGGGTGCTCTGGCTGGAGAGGCAGAAGGGGTGGTATTTAGGCAGGTCTTTTGCGGCCTGCCCGGCTGCTTGGCGTGAAATAAACAGTCTCGCACACAGCTTCTGAGTTCTGTACCCAGTTTACTCAAGGATTTCTTCAGCAATGCAGCTGGGTACTGTTCTTTGCCAAGGCCCAGCCTGGATAGTCCTCTGGGAACCAGGGTAGTTCTTCCAAGACACCCCCTTTTGTGTTTCATCCTCTCACTGGTTGCTCTCTCAGCGCTAACTGTACGCCTCTCCTACTTGTGCCTCTGCACACAGAGTCCCAATCCGGCAACCACGGGTCCTGTCAGGCAACTGGTACCTAGTCCCTTGACCCTAGTACGGCTACTGTCCCGGTCGCGCACGCGACCCATGACGTAAGGGGAATGTGGACCCACTGGACCACAGGGGGGACCCGGGCCTGCCCAGACTAGGGAAGAACAGCAACCGGGTTCTGTGGCAGCTGAGCATGTGGGCTAGGTGGTAACCTGCAGGACAAGACGACACCGCACACTTCAGGTATAGCAAAAGTAACGTTTACTGAACAAAAACACACATCAAGGACACGGAACATCATGGACACGGAACATCACGGACACCAGGCGTGAACGTCAGGGTCATCTCGGACACCAGGCGGGAACCTCAGGGTCATCTCGGACACCAGGCGGGAACCTCAGGGTCATCTCGGACACCAGGCGGGAACCTCGGGGTCATCTCGGACACCAGGCAAGACATCGGGGTCATCTCGGACACCAGGCAAGACATCGGGGTCATCTCGGACACAAGGCAAGACATCGGGGTCATCTCGGACACAAGGCAAGACATCGGGGTCATCTCGGACACAAGGCAAGACATCATCAGGCAGGACCTCAGGACCATCTCGGACACCAGGCGGAACCTCGGGATCATCTCGGACACCAGGCACGGACACCAGGCAGAACCTCAGGTCCATCTTGGACACCGACAGTCAGGACGTCTGGACTCCATGCAACGGACACGGCTCCAGACCGGGAACAGCAAGACACAAGGAGGAACAAGACAAGGACGTTGGCACCAACACAGACAAGACGGGTCCAGGGACACAGACATCAGCTTTCCCCGAACTGGTAGCAGGCAGAACAGGAGCTGTAGACAAGGCAGACCAGGAGCAGCATGTTGGACCAAACACACTGGGCTAGGTTAAGAAACCTAATGCGAGGCTCTGGCGACGCCCAACAGGGAAGAGGAACTTTAAATAGGAGCTGACCCTCAGCTATAGGCTGGGGACAGCAATTCAAGCGCACACCCTCCATCTTACTAAACTGGGGAAGGTGTGGCGGCGCGCACCCTAGGCACAGTCAGAACCCATACAGCATAGCCAGCACAGGAACCGATGCCCAGAGCACCTGGCAGCGGCTGCAAGCCTAGACACACGTGGAAAGTCATGCACCAGCTGCAGAGGACCTCACAACCCGCGGATAGCTTCCACAGCGGGAGCCAGGGTCCACACATGAGAGGTAAACAGCGGAGCACTGACACTACAACACATGTGCAGCTACGCAGCGGAGCTGGGAACTGAGCAGAATCCTATCCAGGTAACATACTACAGTCTCCCAGCTGGACAGGGGGGGGAAGGAGCATTGGGTGAAAGCGCAGTAACGCCGAGGGAACCAAGACACCAGACCACCGGCGTTACAGTATCCCCCTCCTCAGGCCCCCTCTTCTGAAAACCCAAAAGAAAAAAGTCCCACAAAAAGTTCAATTGGGTTAGGCGGTACGTCCCACAGGTCACAAAAAAGCAGCAGAGTCCATCACTCGAGTGATCAGAGCCGCTGACCACACGGGGCTCGAGCAATCTAGTCCACCACATACCAAGTGGGATCCGGGGAATGTCCTGCAGTCCACACATGCTCAGCGGAGTCCATGGCCAGAGCCTACTGTCCCGGTCGCGCACGCGACCCATGACGTAAGGGGAATGTGGACCCACTGGACCACAGGGGGGACCCGGGCCTGCCCAGACTAGGGAAGAACAGCAACCGGGTTCTGTGGCAGCTGAGCATGTGGGCTAGGTGGTAACCTGCAGGACAAGACGACACCGCACACTTCAGGTATAGCAAAAGTAACGTTTACTGAACAAAAACACACATCAAGGACACGGAACATCATGGACACGGAACATCACGGACACCAGGCGTGAACGTCAGGGTCATCTCGGACACCAGGCGGGAACCTCAGGGTCATCTCGGACACCAGGCGGGAACCTCAGGGTCATCTCGGACACCAGGCGGGAACCTCGGGGTCATCTCGGACACCAGGCAAGACATCGGGGTCATCTCGGACACCAGGCAAGACATCGGGGTCATCTCGGACACAAGGCAAGACATCGGGGTCATCTCGGACACAAGGCAAGACATCGGGGTCATCTCGGACACAAGGCAAGACATCATCAGGCAGGACCTCAGGACCATCTCGGACACCAGGCGGAACCTCGGGATCATCTCGGACACCAGGCACGGACACCAGGCAGAACCTCAGGTCCATCTTGGACACCGACAGTCAGGACGTCTGGACTCCATGCAACGGACACGGCTCCAGACCGGGAACAGCAAGACACAAGGAGGAACAAGACAAGGACGTTGGCACCAACACAGACAAGACGGGTCCAGGGACACAGACATCAGCTTTCCCCGAACTGGTAGCAGGCAGAACAGGAGCTGTAGACAAGGCAGACCAGGAGCAGCATGTTGGACCAAACACACTGGGCTAGGTTAAGAAACCTAATGCGAGGCTCTGGCGACGCCCAACAGGGAAGAGGAACTTTAAATAGGAGCTGACCCTCAGCTATAGGCTGGGGACAGCAATTCAAGCGCACACCCTCCATCTTACTAAACTGGGGAAGGTGTGGCGGTGCGCACCCTAGGCACAGTCAGAACCCATACAGCATAGCCAGCACAGGAACCGATGCCCAGAGCACCTGGCAGCGGCTGCAAGCCTAGACACACGTGGAAAGTCATGCACCAGCTGCAGAGGACCTCACAACCCGCGGATAGCTTCCACAGCGGGAGCCAGGGTCCACACATGAGAGGTAAACAGCGGAGCACTGACACTACAACACATGTGCAGCTACGCAGCGGAGCTGGGAACTGAGCAGAATCCTATCCAGGTAACATACTACAGTCTCCCAGCTGGACAGGGGGGGAAGGAGCATTGGGTGAAAGCGCAGTAACGCCGAGGGAACCAAGACACCAGACCACCGGCGTTACAGCTACCTTCTCGACGGATAAGTCAGGTGTCGGCCACAGCTCCTGTAGATCTCATGGCCTCTGGTTCTGTGGTTGGAGCGTTGAGTCTCCTCGCCACTTCAGGGCCGGTCCCTGGTTCCCAACCAGCTCCTTTGTCAGACTCCGGTCAAACTTGGATTTGTGCGCATGGGTGTCTCTCTCTCTCTGTCTCTGCCAGTGCCCCTGGGGCTCCCTCTTTCTTGCTCGCTTGCTGTTGTTCTCCCGACCCAGGACAAGCTCCTCATTGCTCAAGTCCTTCAGGTCCTCTTGTTCTCCTACTGCCTACTACTCACCTACACTCTTCCCATTTTCACGTCCCCCTGACTGAGCCCTCCCTCTATCGGGTCTGCCCACTGTCCCCGGGACCGGGTTCTAAGGGTGTGTTGGGTACTTGATGGATGTCTCAGACTTTCCATCTCGTTTCCAGGAGAACAGGGATACTACACACATGGAGTGGGTGCAGTACCCCTTGTGGCATCCAAATCGCTGGGGCGCCACATTGTCACAATAGCTTTTATCTTGGACCTGTTCACTAGCATTGGTTACTAGCCTTATGCAACATTCCAGATTAATTGTTGGTGAAACTATTTTCTTTGTCTTATTTTACCTCCAAATATGTCAGGCTTCAGTATTCACTCCTCCCAATCACAAGATCTGATGTTACCTGTGGCATGGGGAATGGGATTTGTAAGTCAGGTGCCTTTTGCAGCCCACCCCATGGAGGGCTTAATGAGGAGCTAGACAACAAGATTGGGCAAACAATAATATTCTGTGAGCAATTGGGTCTTAGCCTGAAAGAGGCGGTCCCCTAGGCAAAGGAAAGATGCAGGCAGGCATCATTTGTGATTGCACTACAATGCAGCAACACTGTGATACTGTGTGCCTGCAGTCCTCAGTTTAAAAACATGATGGATCCACCTCAAGAGATTCCTTTTCTGGAGGATGTCATCTTTCTCACCACTAGAGATGACGAGTATGTGTTCGCTGAATGGTTCAGTGTTAACAGTTCGCTGAATTCTGAACTCCATTCAAATCAACGGGAGGCAAAATCAAGAGCCTAGAAAACACCTTCAAAAAAAGACACCAGGAAAAGTGCAATCCATTTCCAGAGTTAAAATTTTCATCATTGTGCATTATGGAAGCGTGGGACAAGGCTTGACCCAGTATTTTGAGCTCCAACATTGATCAGGAATAGGGAGATGAGTGACAGGTGTAGGCATGGTGCTCAGAGAGTCCTGCTAACTTCTCAAAACACACAGCAAAGACACTCCAAGAAGAATCTGAACATTTAAAAATGTTAGGGCATGATACCCCAAAGTGGCATCAATTGATCCAGAATAAAAATTGCATAATGGAACAGGGCCTAGCTTAGCATTTGAAGGTTAAACATTCATTAGTAACAGGCATATGAGTGATATGTGTAGGCATCATGCTCACAGAGCCTTGCTAAGTTCAAGAAACAGACAAGAAGGAGACCCCTCAAAAAGTCTCCACATTTCAAAAAATTAGGGCCAGATACCACCAAAATGACATCAATTGACCCAGAATAAAAAATTGTATAATAGCACAGGGTCTGGAACAGGACCTGGCCTAGTATTTGAAGGCTAAATATTCATTAGTAATGGAGGGATGAGTGACAAATGTAGGCACTGAAAATCTATATTATTGAGAGACAATAAAGCGCATAGGGTCTTATCTCATGGAAAGAGGGGCATGTGCCCGTTGTGAAGTGCTCACCTGATAAGGTTGTGTGAACCACAACCAGTATCTGCGCTTGTACAGCTGCCGCTGGATCCACACCTTCACGTGCAACGTGGCATAGGACTGGAACTAGAAGATGAAGTGCTGGTGACCGCGCAGCTGTATGGAAAAAACAGAACCCGCAAGGTCTGATGCAATGATATTTCTTTATTCCAATGCATTTCGGAGCACACTTTGCTCCTTCTTCAGATTTCAGATATCAAGAGTCAGTCATAGTGTTGGCATTTTATATATTCAAAAGGACGCCAAACAATCAAATGCGTCATCATGACGTCGAAAAAAACGGGAGGATCATGTTTCATCATATGTCATTTGTTTCCTCCCATTTTTTTCTATGTCATGATGACGCATTTGATTTTTTGGTGTCCTGTTGAATGTACAAATGCCAACACTATGACTGGCTCTTGATATCTGTATCCCTGAAGAAGGAGCAAAGTGTTCTCCGAAACGCATTGTAATAAATAAATATCATTGCATCAGACTTTGCGGGTTCTGGTATGTCCCTACAGTAGCGCGGATCACCAGCACTTCGTCCTCTAGTGCCATTAATTGAACCAGAATAAAAATTGGAGAATGGTGAGATGAATGCAGCATGATAAAAAGTACAACATCACCTACTCTGACCCAGTTGGCCACTGGTGTGGAAAAGTCCTTGGAGATCCATGACGTCGTCTTGATGAAAGTTAGATGGTCTACACTTTCAGGGGACAGCTGGAAAAATTACATGTCAGGACACCACCCACAGCGCTGAAGACACATTATGGGAGAACACTGGCTGCTGTGCATAACAAAACCTCCAAGGCGTGACTGGTGAGTTCAGACCATGCTTCCAATTTTCAAGCACAAAATGCAAAAGGGTCCAAATTCCCCCTGATGGCATACATATTGAGCTCTAGATATTCCTGCACCTTCCTCTCCAGTCTTTCACAAAGTATTAGACATGTACTCAGTTCTGCCGGTGGATTGGCTGGTTTAAAAAATTGTTCAAACGACTCCCAGAAATTGCTTCTGAGAGTTAAACTGCTGCTGCTAATGTTTCTACGCTGATGACTTTATGTACCCCTGGTGGGAAATGTAGATTTGCAATGCGTACTGTTTTCCTCACTGCTGTGTTGGGGAAAACTAATCCTAAAATTGTCTACCAGCTTTTTTTGGTACTCCAGCATATGCCTGTTCCTGTCCAAGGCAGGAAGCATCTGCCTGAATTTGTTCTTGCACTGCGGACTCAGGAGTGTGGGAAACCAGTAGTCACCGCTAATTCGAATCTTAACAATATGGGTATCATGTTACAGATAGTGCAGCAAGAATGCACTTATGTTTCTGATGCATCCATGAGTCCTTGTAGTGTTGGTGGTGGCATAAAAATTGAGCTATCTTCCTCCATTATCTCCCACCAACCTTGGACAACAGAAAGGAGAATCATTTCTTCCTCGTCTCCTGAATGTTCTGTGCTCATTATCCCTTCATCCTCATCCTCTTCCATTTACTCCTTGTTTCCGGCACCTTCACTACCACTTTGTCTAGTACCATGAGCCCCCTTCTGTCACTTTACTCCACCCTGCCAAGCCACCTGGCTGTGTGACAATAGTCTGAACCATTGAGATATAGATATCCTTTGTGCATCCTTCTCTTCCTCCTCCTCCTCTTCCTCTGGTACTACCAATTGATCCCGCAGACTTTTCACAGTTCGCGTCAGCATGTAAAGTGGGGAAAATATGCATTTGATCCCTTGCTGATTTTGTAAGTTTGCCCACTGACAAAAACATGAACTGTCTATAATTTTAAGGGTAGGTTAATTTTAACAGTGAGAGATAAAATATCAAAAATGAAATCCAGAAACTTACATTTTCTAAATTCCATAAATGTATTTGTATTTTGAAGAAACAAATAAGTATTTGATCCCTCTTGCAAAGGAAACTTAAAACTTGGTGGCAAAAACCTTGTTGGCAAGCACAGCAGTAAGACTTTTCTTGTAGCTGATGATGAGGTTTGTGCACATGTCAGGAGGAATTTTGGTCTACTCCTCTTTGCAGATCATCTCTAAATCATTAAGATTTTAAAGCTGTTATTTGGCAACTCGGAGCTTTAGCTTCTTTTAAAATATTTCCTTCCAATTTAGAAGACCTCTCCTATTTGCTACATAAGGGAATATCTGCTCCACTGGAGTTACTATTATGTTAACATTTTTATTATGTTTCATCAATAGATGCCTTGGGAGGCTATGCTTCAAAAAGCCATACTTTGCTCTGTTTCTGTGTCCATTGATGTTGGGCTGCAATGTCTGCACAGTGCGTCCCACATATTGTAAACCACAACTGCAAGTAATGACATACACAACATCATCACTAGTGCAGGTGAGTCTCTGTTGAATCTCAAAGACATCACCAGTATTCTTGCATTTAATACTTTTTACCCCGTGATCTAAGATTTCACACGTACAACATTTTTTGGAGTTGCATTTAAAAACTCTGGTTCCTTGAAAACCACTGCTCAAAGTTTGATTCTTATTTTATCATTTTTCTCTTTATATCCATCTTATTTTTTTAATTTACTGGGTCCACCTGTTTTTTTAAGTTTTCCTCCTTCTATATGAATCTTTGGTTTATCAGGGAATATTTTCCCCAAACTGGGTCCCACTTTAAAATATACCAATATTTTGTAAGTACAGTTCTTATGATTTTATTTCCCCTATTAAATGTCATCACAAAATCCTCACTTTTTTCTTTACCAGCGATCATATTATCCTCCTCCTTGTTGTTTCCTTTCAGACATTCCTCCTACGTTTTTATTTTGTTATTTCTGTATGCACCGTGGATCAAATTTTTTGGTTATCTTTTTTCCTTAAATTTCCTTTTTAATATTTCAGACTGAGCTACATAATTAATTTCTCTTGTACAGATTTTTCTTATACAAAATAATTGACTGTACTGCGCATTGTGAAAATCCAGAAAGCTATTTGAGTCTACTTTTTTGAAGTGGGTTTTCGTGACAATTTTTTTCCCACTATGGCTGATCTCCAAATCAAGGAACATCATTTTTTCTTTATTAATTTGTGATGTGAAGGTAATCCCCCAATCATTGTTAGTAAGTTCCTCTATTAATTGTGCCACTTCCTCCTTTGACCCCTTCCACATAATGATCAGATCGCCTATGAAGCACTTGTAAATCTTTTTTTTCATCATTAAATACAGGCTTAGGGCGGTTTCACATTTGCGTTTGTGAAAGCAGCGTTCCGAACGGAGTCAAACGCAAGCGCACTGCATTCCTATGTTTAACATGGGAACGCATGGTACCTGTGTTTGGCTGCATTCGATTGCGGTTGCGTTCAGATGCGCATAAGTTGTGTGCCCTCCGAATGCAGCCTGTTGCATGTTTTGTGGGGTCGCGGGCGCTTGTTTTATCAGAAAGTGCCCGCAAGCGCACAAACAATGCATGGATCTCAATGGATCCGCAGGGTCCTCCGCATGACAGCGTAGGAGAACGCTATGAATCACATTGAAATCTCTCCCAGTGGCCACCGCTGATCAGCGACTGCCACCGGGAAATCAGCTAGAGCCGCCGCTGATCTCCCGACGGTGTCGGCGCGGGAGATTTGAAGAAACAGCTGATCTGACAGCTATTTAAATCTCCAGTGCCGACACCGAATAGGTGAAGTCGGCGCGGGAGATTTGAAACAGCGATTCGGTGTCGGCGAAGGAGATTTAAACAGCTGTCAGATCAGCTGTTTCTTCAAATCTCCCGTGCCAACACCATCGGGAGATCAGTGGCGGCTCTAGCTCTAGATTCTCCGCTGCGTTCACATCAGTATGGCAGCGTTTGCGTCTGCATGCCCTCCGCATGCAGACACAAACGCTAGTGTGAAGGCACCCTTAGAGAGTGACGATGAGGACATTGAATCGACCCATGAATAAATTTGCAAAACTTGGGTGACTCAAGTCCCCATTGCCATGCCAAGTAACTGTAAATATAGTACTCCTTCAAAATTGAACACACTATGTTCAAGAATAAATTTGAAACTCTTTAACAGAAAATCTATTTCTTCAGGGAGCATTTCTGTCTTCTTTAAATAAAAACCCACCACATTTACCCCCATTTCATGATCTATATTAGAGAAATTATGAATTTTGTGTGGCGCCCCTGAGACCAGGGTGGCCACATAGGGAACTGCAGCCATGCAGAAAGTTAGACGGTTTATACATTAAACACCCTCACAGACATCCCACACACCACTAGGAGGCAGCACCCAACCCGGAGCCCAGAACTCTAGGCTGGCAAGGGGTGGTGAGCTTAGAGGACAGTGGGTGGGAACGCATGTAGGTCAGGTGACAGAAGGTACAAATAGAGGAAGAGGAGGAGGAAGGAGTTAGTAGGCCAAGGGTGCCGACCAGTAAAGACAAGACCAGAAGGAAGAGACACACGTCCCGGTGGGTTGGGCTGATGGAAATGCAGAATCCACAGAGTCAGAGAAACCATGGAGAGAAAGCTCGTCCATAGCCGGCATCCCAGCGGAGTGTGAGGACAGAGACCGGACCAGCAGCACTGGGTCCGAGGAACTTGGCAGCAATGACCAACTACCGGTGGAGTAGTCTTCCTTATGGAAGCTGGAGTCACACAGGTTAGAAGGAGTCTGGTAGTGCCTTGCAGGAGAGGGCTATTGCAGGCTAGGCACACAGCAGAGTGTCGGCTCTGAAGGTGACCGAAGATTCACCCGGTATCCCCAGATTCACTGACGGGGAGCCCCAATTCCAAGTTGGAGTTCCCACAACAAGGGTGAAAGGCACAGCAGCAACCACGAGGACCCACAGGGGTCTGAGCTGCCGCCACATAACCTGGGGAGAGAGTACAGAGAGTGAGGACAGCCTGAAAGAACACTAAAAGGAGTGAGGGGTCCCAGAGAGACAGCCTGGCTGCAGTGGGTTCAGCAAAATGGGAGTAAAGTGACTATAACTTGTGTTGAAGGACTGTACTGAGAACTGCTGTAAACTGTTTGGAAGAGCTGACAAGTACACCCGGTGAACCCTGCCTGTGTGTCCGTGTTTGATTCCAGGTATAAAGAACTGCTTAAAATTACCTTTCATCCTGTCAGGAGCAGCCCGACCCGCGGCGGGCTCATCCATCTGGCTGCAGCCCATCCATCCATCCTCCTGGCAGAGAAGCGCTGCAGCGGTGGTCCCATCATTGACCACAACTCGTGGGTGGCGTCACAACAAACTTTAATCCATTGTACATATCCCCTTTTACTTGTGTGAACCTGGGACACGGTCCGGACCAGGACCTCCGTGACATCCCCAGCAGCAACTCGATCCGGTACCGAGTACCCCGTCCCAGCTCCACATTTGCATCCATCGAAATATAGGGATAATTATTTTTCCATCCATAACTGCTTTAAGGCCAAACAAATAACACAAAAAAACCTCATGTATTTGGAATAAAACACACAGATATCCCTATTTACACTCTTTATCACTCACGAAACATACCCTTCAATGGTAATACTCAACCTCTCTCTGGATTAAAAATCTCTGTTGAAATGGGTGAGTAGCAGACCTTATAGAGAGACAACAGCACCTTATGGCTAGTGGGGGAAAGGTAATCACAATGCCCCACACATGAAATGATGGTTCTCACAGGTCTCCTATACATGGTTTAATCACCCACAGCCCCTCCACACTGTATAATGGCCCCACAGCCCCCACACAGTATGATGGTCTTCACATCATCCCTATATACAGTATGATAATCCTCATGGCTCCCTTATGGCCCTCCCATGTACAGTATAATCTATCAAACAGCTCCCCAAATGGTATGATCTCACAAATATAACCCTCTATATATTGTATAAGCACACATACAGCCCGCAATATACAGTATGAGACACAACAGAAATCCCCCTGTATACAGCATGATCCCCAACACAGCCCCCCAGTATACAATATGACCCCCACAAGAAGCCCCCTACATTGCCGAATGCCTTGACACCCTTGAAATTGTTCCAGACAATTAAGTATTTTTCCCAGAACATTATTGCAATTACACATGTTTTGTTATACACATGTCTATTTCCTTTGTGTGTATAAGAGAAAAAACAAACAAATTGGACATAATTTTACACAAAACCCCCGAAAAAGGGCTGAACAAAACTGTTGGCAC
The DNA here is from genome assembly GCA_033576535.1 of Allobates femoralis. NCBI lineage: Eukaryota > Metazoa > Chordata > Amphibia > Anura > Aromobatidae > Allobates > Allobates femoralis. The sequence goes on along the minus strand of JARQOC010000005.1, from coordinate 241,631,680 downwards.
CATTCCAAAATTATGAGTAAACAACTTTGTTTCAAGCATGAGAGTTCAAACTCACCTGTGCCAAATAGCAGGTATGGGCAATATGAAATTTACACCTGATACCAGATAAAAAGAGAGTTTGACTCAATCATTGTGTGTCTGTGTGTGCCACACCAAGCATGGAGAACAGAAAGAGAACAGAACTCTCTGAGGACTTCAGAACCAGAATTGTTGAAAATATCAACAATATCAGAGTTACAAGTCCATTATCAGAGCTCTTGATGTTCATTTTTTCATGGTGTGCAACATAATCAAGATGTTTACAACTCATGGCACTGTAGCTAATCTCTCTGGATGTGAACGTCAGTGAAAAAAAGATGAAAGGTTACAACACAGGATAGTCTGAATGGTGGATAAGCAGCTCTAATTAAGTTCCAGAGAAAATCAAGCAGTCCTCCAGGCTAAATGTACATCAGTGTCAGCACGAACTATCCATTGACATTTGAATGAAATTAATTGCTATAGCAAGGACTCTGGAGGATCCCATTGCTGACACTGAGACATTAGAAAGCTAGACTGCAGTTTGTCAAAATGCATATGAGTAAGCCAAGATCAAAGATTTTTGTGGGCCCCAGGGGAAAGAGTCTCAGTGGGTCCCTTCAAGACATAAAGGCTGTTTATATCTATTATAATAAAACCTCTAAGCCAGCTTCCGTCAGGATGTCATCGTATGATACGTCACATCCTGCTGAAGCTGGCTGTACACCAACTCAGGGTGACCTAACATGCCGACTGTTAGCGGGAGCGGGGCTAAACAAGCCCCTCACCCGCCATCGGTACCCTCTCCTGCGCCCCACACACTCCCGTCTCCCAACCCTGCCCGCCAACCCCCCCACCTTACCGGAGTGCATTAATCACCCACCCACCACACACCACGTCCACACACACATACCCCCCCTGCCACCACACTATCGCACCTCCCCCCTGGATGTGTGAGTGTGCGAGCCCGCCCCCGCTGCCGCAGCCGCCATCCATCCTGCCCCGCTCGTTTATTCCTGCCCCCTGCCACCATCCTGCCCCGCTTGCTCCATCCTGCCCATCCCCACCCCCCGCCACCATCCTGCTCCTCCAGCTCCAACCTGCCCCGCCAACTCTATCCTGCCCCGCCGGCTCCATCCTGCCCCGCTGGCTCCATCCTGCCCCGCTCGCCACCATCCTGCCCCCCTGCCACCATCCTCCCCCCCGCCACTATCCTGGTCCAGCAGCTCCATCCAGCTCCTCCGGCTCCATCCTGCCCCGCTCCCTCCATCCTGTCCCTCCGCTTCCATCCTGCCCCCCCGCCTCCATCCTGCCCCTCCACTTCCATCCTGTCCCTCCGCTAACATCTTGCCCCCCCTCCACTTACATCCTGCCCCCCCTCTGCCTCCGTCCTGCCCCCCCTCTGCCTCCATCTTGCCCCCCTCTACTTTCATCCTGGGACCCTGTGCATTCTGTCTGTCTCCTTCACCCCTGACAGGGGGCCCCAGTGTGCTGTTTTTTACTTCACCCTTCACCACCCGGCTGCTGTCTTCTACCTCACGGCTGTACGATTAGTGCAGCATCCGACTTCTGGAAGCTTATGGAAGCAGATCTGTGTCACTATCCCTGGGTGGCACTGATATCCTTCACCACTGGGTGTAGTGACACCTCTGATGGCTTATTACTAAGATGCTAGCAGTCTGACGCTGTGCACATCACACAGCGCAGGAATGAGGATAGGAAGCAGTGTGCAAGAAAGCCATGAAGCGCAGGGGACACCATCCAGCAAGCAGGGCAGCTGGTGTATCCGACGGCTAGTGGGTCCCCCAGGTCAACCAGGTCACTGACACTTGCCTGGGTGCACCGGGTGCTAACCCCGGCCCTGGATGACACCAAGATAGAGCTTTTTGGTAAATAACATCATTCTACAATTTACCGAAAATGGAGTGAGGCCTAGAAAAAAAAGAATATGGTAAGAGTGAAATATGATGGAGGTACAAAGATGTTTTGGGGTGGTTGTGCTGTCTCTGGCATTGGGTGCCTCGATTGTGTGCAAGACATCAAGGAATATGAAGATTACCAAGTAATTTTGGGTCATAATGTGTGGCGCCCCACAAGAGGGTATTGCAGCCATAAATGCAGCCGCAATATTCTCTGACACAGCAGTGATCTGGTTAACTTACAAATCCAACCCTGCACGCATCACCTAGAACAGAGGGCCAATCCTAGGTCCTGGTGGGCGAAGTGCTAGGGAAGTGTGTAGGAGAACAGACCCTTAGTCATAGAGAGAAGGACTCTAGAACTTGACCTGAGCAGTCTAGAACTTGGAGAGGAGCGGGGGCTCCGCACCCCGTGCAGCCCCCGGGCCGTCACCGGTCGGGTGTCAGCACCTGAGGCCTCAACAACCGGGATTGGGCATCATTACCACGGGTTCCAAAAGACTCCGGTGCCCAAAACTTCACAGCCGGTTCACTGGTACCGAAGCTGGCAGCAGTTCACCTCTGCTATGCGAACCAGAAGCGTGGAGGAGCAGCTTCACAGGAGCACCCCACCACCAGCCAACTTCCAGTCGTCTAACCAGCGGTGTACCCACCGAGGGATCCAAGGCTCCCCAAAACATCCACAACGTACAGCTTGGAGAGGGCATTCAAGCAGCCTCCCCGTACCAGACCTGGTATTCCTGGGCGACACTGGCAACCACTTAGTTAGAATGGAGGAACACTGCGGATTTCTAAGGGACACCATCACTGCTGAGTCCACCCGGTCCACTACCTGTTAACTGTATACCATGTACTGCCTGCTGGTTACAGTAAAGACCCGTTGCAGAGACTTTCTGTGTCCGTGCTTCCTTATGAACTGTCCGTCCGCATTACAAGGTAACCGCAGCTGCCGCACAACATCTTGAGCAGCTCCAGCCTCCGGGGATCATCGCTCAGCCTGTGGGGAGCGTTCCATCTTGCTGCTGTCCATCCCCCGGAGGTTCCGCAGCGTCGGTAGCCCTTACCGAAACTACTCATAGGTGGCGTCACGAATAAATTAAAAACCCTTTAATCTGTTCCACCAAGACGTCTTCAACCCTTTTTGATCTGCACTCAACCGGACCCCACTACCGGCAGGCGCGGTCCACCAGTGACAAGGAGGAAGGAAGCATCGCCTGTCTAAACCAGAGTCAGCCGGCCACGGTGAGTCAAATGTAATGCCCAGTGTCAGAAAGCTGAGTTTGCCTCTTAGGTCATGGGTCTTCAAGGAGGATAATGACCCTAAATATACTTCAATAAGCACCCAGAAATGGATGGACACAAAGCCCTGGAATGTTCTAAAGTGGTCAGAAGTTAGTCCAGATCACAATCCCATTGACCACCTGTGGAGAGATCTTAAAATTGCTGTTGGAAGAAGGCACCCTTCAAATATGAGAGACCTGGAGCAGTTTTCAAAAGAAAGTGGTTCAAAACTTCAGTTGGGATGTGTAAGAAGCTTGTTAATGGTTATAGGAAGCAATTGATTTCAGTTAGGCTGTGGTCACAGTTGACATGCGTTTTTTTAGTGCCTTTTAAAAACGCATGCTTTTTTACATGCGTTTTTCATGTCATCATGAGTTTTTTAAGGTGTGTGATGGCTCCCTGCGTTTTGGGCTGCATTTTGAAATCTGCACCCAAAAATAGTGCATGTACTATTTTTTGGTGCGTTTTGAAAAACGCATGCGTTTTTGAAGAAAACGCATGCGTTTTTTTAACATGGGCTCCTATGGGAAACGCATGCGTTTTTGAATGGCACTAATTGTACATGCGTTTTTGCATGCGTTTCCCATAAGGCCCCATATTAAAAAACGCATGCGTTTTTGGAAAAGCACCAAAAACGCATGGGACTGTCACACATGCTTTTTGGCTATTAGGGCATGCGTTTTTTAACATGGGGGCCTATGGGTGCCTTTTTTACATGCGTTTTTGAAAATGCAGGTCTCCAAAAACGCATGTGAAAAATGCTACTGTGACCCCAGCCTTATTTTACCCAAATGGTGGTATGCAACCAAATATTAAGTATTAAGTTGAGGGTGATATTTTTGCCAGGCCCATTGTTGGAGTTTTGTGTGATATTACACTGATGAGCAAAGAGTAGCAATGTTTTCAACTTTTGGTTTTTAGGCCCCATATCTCACCATCCACTACAGATTTAACCATGAGACTACCTTAAATTTATAGACAATCTTCTTGGCTATCTCATACAGAATTTTCTTTCTTTTTAAAAATCTCAAAATTAATTTATTTAACATTCAAATCACCCTGGTAAAATGACGAAGCTAAGGTTTGATTTGCAACTATTTAACGTATAATTAGTTATACAGATTCTTGTCACGTAATTCCATTATTACTGTTTTGCTCCTAAAAATCAGTGTAAATACTTATGTATTTGTATTAATTTGTTAGTATTTTGTAAATCCCCATTCTGCCTTTAACGCTGCCTGAATACTTCTGAGCATGCTCTCATCAAGCATGTCTTAACTGAATTCTGATACCAGCTCTCTTCTTCACATTCCCAATGTTGGTGCATACTGGCTGGATCACTTAGGTATGTGGACAGCTTTTCATTCAACTCTAGCCACAAGTGTTCAATTGAGTTGAGGTCTAAGAACTGTGGGGGCCAATTCAGCACCTTTACTTTACTGTCAGTGAATAATTTCTTCTCTTATCTTGACTTATGCTTCGAATCATTGTCCTGCTGGAATAATATATTGTCCTATTAATACCCATAGCACTCGAGTGTACAAAGTAACTTGTCTTGTAAGATACTCACATATACCTCATCATTGAGGACACCATTGATCTTGGTCCAGTATCCAATGCCTTTGAAGCGTTCTGAATCTTTATTGTTTACAGAGGCTCTTCGCATTAGATATAGTGATATCACCAGGACTTGGTCACACAGGATGAATGGTAGAAGAAGGTGCTGGCACCTACCGGTTCTACCAATGTACTCATCACTATCTGCTTCCTGAACATGCAGATATTAGTGAAATTGGGATGCAAGGTGGTGGTGGAGGGGTAACTGCAAGGTGCGGATCATGGGCCACTATTTATAGCCCTGTGGTTGCCTCTGTCAATAGCCCAAACTGGAACGGCCAAAGGGCCAGATGTAAACCGTGGGCCCAGGTTTGCTATAGATTATAGTCAGTTTAAAGTGTCCAGTACACAGGCAGTTTGAGGACTTGAAAGTGGTACATAGAACAAGCTTATCTACTGGACTTCATTTTTCTTCATTCCTGTATAGTTTGTTTCCATCACATATTTAATTGAGACTCTGGAGCATAACATGACATCTATCATAAATCTTGGAATTGGACAGTCCTTCACTTTCACAGGTGTTGCAGAGAAAATGCAGTATTACATAGAGGACATTTAGATGAATGGCCATCCAGAAAACACAAGGACCGCTTTGGTTCACCAGAATAGAAGACAATTGTAGGAAATTGCTCATTATTCTGGCTTTAAGGACATAATGATGATTCTATATAATTCATTTAACTTATTTGATGTGACCTTTAGTGAAGTACAGTTCTTGTCAGTGAGACATGGACACAGGCATATTAGACCATACTCCTGGTATGATCTAAGAGGCTTGCCATAGCTGAGTTACCTGGAGGTCGCCTTGATGACCACAGGTTACCATAGCAAAGATTGGGCTCATGTTGTGGGGGTCTTGATCGTTTTGGAAAGGAGCTCACTCTTCTCCAGCCTCCTAAATGCTGTGATTGTTAATTATCAGCTAATGAACAGCCAAGGGCGGCATGACGATCGCTCCTGGCTGTGACCGGTACTCAACTGTCTCATAAACTGGAGACCTGGCAGTGATCGCACATGCACAGCTCCGTTGCTCTGCATAATCACCAGGACTTTCCAGTACATCCTAAGTCGGCAAGGCATCCAAAATAGGATATACAGTCCCTGACAAAAGTTATGTCGCTTATCCATGTTATGTAAATAAAAGCTTTTAGCCTGACGTTAAATTCATCCATTGGTTTTATAAATTACTCTTTTGAAAGCTGAAACCCTCCCAAATTTGGTTTAGGTTAAGAAAATAAATTGGCATCAAAGCTGAAATTTTGATCATTTAATGAACACAGATTTTGGCAAGACAGAAAGTAATGTGACATTCAAACAAATAATTAACTTAAAATAATAATATATGTTGCATAACATTGGTGAATGAAGTTGTGGTGCTATTAGAGTCATATTTAATATTTTGTAAAAAGAGAGGAGAAGGGGAGTGCACTAAGGCGGTAAATGAGGGACACCAGCACAATAACTACGTTGGTCCACTCACCTGATGAGGTTGTGATGTGTCACAACCAACGTAAAATGCCTGGCTGCTGCAGATCCCGTAGAAGAAGAAACTGCATTCAAGGGGGAGAAGATCGGGATTTGTCCGTGCTTGACCACAAGGAGATCCAAGGATAGGAAAAACACACTTTATTCACACACGGAACACACAATTTGCCGACGCGTTTTGTGGCCAGGCCACGAAACAAATTGTGTGTTCCGTGTGTGAATAAAGTGTGCTTTTCCTATCCTTGGATCTCCTTGTGGCCAAGCGGAGACAAATCCCGATCTTCTCCCCCTTAAATGCTATTTAATATTTTGTGTGACTTCCATGAGCTTGAAGGACAGCATCCATGCGGTTCAACAATGATTCATGCAATTTATTAATGAAGTCATCAGGAATAGCAAAGAATGCAGTCTTACATGCCTCCCAGAGCTCATCTAGATTCTTTGGTTTTGTCTTCCAAGCTTCCTGTTTCATCCTACCCCAAACATACTCAATGATGTTCATGTCTGGTGACTAGGCTGGCCAATCCTTGAGCACCTTGATTTTTTTTGCCTGGAGGAACCTTGTTGTAGAGATGGATGTATGAGGTGGAGCACCATCCTGCTGCAGAATGTGACCCCTTTCATAATTTGGAATGTAAGAGGTAGCTAATACTTCTTGATATTTTAGGCTATTGATATTGCCTTCCACCTTTCAAATGTTTCGCACACCCTTATACTGAATGTAACCCCAGACCATGATCTTTCCACCACCAAATTTGGATCCATACGGGCTCCAGTAGGTCTCCTGCTGTATTTGCGATGGTTGTGGTGTAATTCTACTGAAGATTCATCAGAGAAATCCACCTTCTGCCACCTTTCCAGCATCCATCTGTTTAGCAGGCTGTGGGACTTTGCAAATGCCACACCGTGGTAACCGGTCATGTGGCCGATGACGCTGAGCATGTAGCCCCGCCCAGCCAGGTCCTTTAAGCATCCAGAGATAGATGCCGACATCGATGTATTGCTGGAAAGGTGAGAATAGATCTTTTTTTATTTTTAACTCTTTCTTTTACTTAAATTTCACTTCCGCAATGTATACCTTATATACTCGAGTATAAGCCGAGTTTTTCAGCACAAAAATTGTGCTGAAAATGCCCCCTCGGCTTATACTCCAGTCATAGGCCGGCCGCCTGCCCCCCCATCGGTATACAGGCACCCCCCCCATCTGTGGTATACAGGGTTCCCCCTTGCTGCTGCACACCTGTAAAGTAATACATCATTATACTTATCCCTGTCACTGTCGCCGCTCGACACCGCGCTCCTCTGGGTCTTCATGCTTCTTCCTCCGGCGCACAGACAATGACGTCATTGCCTGCGCCCGCCGGTCACAAGCAGGAAGAAGCATGAAGACCCGGAGGAGCGCGGTGTCAGAGCGGCGACAGCGATAGGGATAAGTGTAATGATGTATTACTTTGCAGGTGTGTGGCAGCAAGGGGGGGCCCTGTATACCACAGAAGGGGGGCGCCTGTATACCACTGCAGGGGGGGGGCGCCTGTATACCACTTCTGAGAGGGCCTGTATACCACTTCTAAGGGGGCCTGTATACCACTTCTGAGGGGGCCTGTATACCACTTCTGAGGGGGCCTGTATACCACTTCTGAGGGGGCCTTTATACCACTGATGGGGGCTGTAACCTCTGATGGGGTGGGCCTGTATATATCACTGAGGGGGAGCCTGTATATACCACTGAGGGGGGGCCTGTATATACCACTGATGGGGGCTGTATTCCACTGATGAGGGCTGTAACCTCTGATGGGGGGGAACTGTATACCAGTCATGGAGGTCCTATATACCAGTGATGGGGGATTATATACCAGTAACGGGGGTCCATTTATCATGATGAGAGGGGCTGTATACTGTGATGAGTCTGCTTCATTTTATCCCCTAGGCTTATACGCGAGTCAATAAGTTTCCCAGCTTTTGGGGGCAAAAGTAGGGGGGTCGGCTTATACACGGGTCGGCTTATACACGAGTATATACGGTATATACATTGCGGAAGTGAAATTACCCTGCACACCTCATTGTGTGTCCGGATCCGTGACCCAAACACAGAAAAGGTCAGACCCCCTGTGGTGTCAGTTCCAGTCTGTGGGGTCCTACAAAATGCAGGATCCCACTGACATGAAAAAATATGCAGTGTGAAACCAGCCTAAAGCTAATGTGGTATGACACAAATTAATCATTTGTCTTATGTACCTTGTTTCCTGAACTAGACTATTGGTAGTATTAAAAGTAACACCTTTGGCCTCACACCAGTTGAATATGTGTGTACCCAATGAAACATTAAAGGGTAGAACAACATTTGTAGTTTAAACTGTTTAATTAACTTGAAGTTAAACCAACTTCACTAAACTGATTTTGATCCAGAGGAAGGTAAAAAAATATCCATCGTCAAAAGATTGCCATTTTAGAACATTGGATTAAAAAAAATTGTTCCTAGACTCTTAAGGCCACGTCACACGCTTCTATATCGTTAACAATATTGCTTAAACAACATGTTTTTTTAATCCCTTAAGTGATATCGTTTGTGCGTCGTTGCATGTAACCGAACGATTTTTGGATGAAAAATCGTTTGATCGATTGTCACAGATTTGTGATCCTGACCTCAAATCCGTCGTGCGTCGTGCAATTAATCAGCGTTCAACCTGCTGCGTCGTTGTGTGTGACACCACGCAAACGATCTTATTGACGATTATGCCTATTCCTGACACTGGCTGGCCTCAATCGCTGGGTTGTGCGCTGGATCGCTGGCACGTTGCCAAATGTAAGAGATCTATACTTGTGACACCGCACAAGCGATATCGCAAAATTGTTCTAACGATCTCGACCACGTGACTTCGCAGGCGATATTGTGATCAATATTGAAGCGTGTGACATGGCCTTTATTCTTAGGTCCAATACATATCCTTGATCAAAAAAATGGCCAAATTGAATACGGCTACAATTGAGATAGAACCTTTTGTGTTAACTATACTAACTTCAATACAAACAACAGAACAATATAGTATTACTTATGACCTTATGATTAAAAAAAAAACAAAAAAACTAACTATTGCTTTTTGCTAACACATACAACATGCACAAACTTGTATTACTGCCCAAACATTAGGGTATTCACAGAGGTAATTAAGCACATATATATCACTACTTTGTACAATTTAAGGTAAAAGGATTTCTGGGCTTCAAACCTTTATTAATCCAACAAAATTTAAGGAAATCGAAAAATGCAATAATCAAAAATTCAAATATTACACTGGGGAACAATTTGAAAAAAAATTTCTGTTGAGTTAGGTTTTTGAGCTGATTTATACTAAAATTGGCATGCTGATTCCAAAAATGTAGTCAGTTTTTTTCTAGCACGTCAAGTTTTTCCTCCACAACTTACCTGCCAGAGAAGCACAATTGCACTGATATCTGTAATAAGACTTGTTATCTGATTACAATTCGAAAACATGATACAATTAAAAAACATGATAGTGTTAAAAAACATATTTGTCATGCCTATTTCTTATATATTTCATTTTTTGTTCATATTTGTACTATTTAAAAAGAAAAAAACACTTTTTAGGTACAGTAGTTTACATATTTTTGAGAAGACAAAAATCCTATAGTTCAAAAACTTGACGTGATAGAGAAAAACTGAGATCATTTCTGGATTCAGCATCCAAAAATTAATTAAGAACAGTTGTCTGACCTAACTCCTAAAAAATTGTGTTCCCCAGTGTCATCAAACAAATACATGCTACGAACAATAGATAAACATATTTACACCATTTTGTCCTGGCAGGAAATACATCCATTTTCAGGAACAAAATACGATGCAAAATTGTCCCTCATTTGGCAAACTTGAAGAGTTGTCCTCAAGGGGGTGTTCTTAGTATTCCTGCAAGTCACTTGGTATAGCTTCATCGAGGTCAAAGCGGTGTCGTTCTCTCACTAGGACAAAATTGTGAAGGACAAAGCCACCTCGTCGATTGTCTTTGTGTCGTGCCCCACGGGACGGGGGTACTCGGTACCGGACCGGACGGTGTCGGGGAAGTCACGGGTGGCTTGGTCCGGACCGTGTCCCTGGCTCGGCAAATAAAGGGGGAATATTTGCAGGGGAAATGTCATTCGTCACGCCACACACTTGATGCGGCCAGTGATGGGGGCCGCCGCTGCTGCAGAACCTCCGGGGGTGATGGAATGGCAGCGAAGATGGTGCAGTTCCAGTGGGAAGAACTATATCCCCCGGGGCAGTAAGGGTGAAGGGTTGAAGAATGTCCAGGACACTTACTGTGCAGGCTGCAGGGATCTCTCCTCCTGACTGGTGCTGACAGGCTTGTAGCTCTGTAGGTGGAATCTGCTGCAACCTGTATGGGAGGAATGGTCTGTAGATAGAGACTGACAAGAGAGGCCAATTCAGGGTTTTCCGTGTCTTTTTTACTCTCCGTTCTTTCCAAGCAGTTCACAAGTCATTGGCAGTTCTTACAAGGTTAAGTACAGTTCTCAGTACACAGTTCAAGTACACGGGCACATTCTCCCTCTCCGGGTTCCCTTTGCTCCCTGCAGCCAGGCCTCTCTCTCTGTGACCCCTCACACAGTCTGTAGTGTCCTTCCCGGGCTGTTTATGGTCTCCGTCTATACAGGTGGTGTGTGGTATGCTGGACAGTATGGCGGTGACTCGGGCTTCTGTGAGTCCTAGTGCGTCACTTAGCTGCCTGTCCTTTAGAGTTAGGGATCCTAACATGAAGCTGTGGTCCCCCGTCGGTGTTTGGGAATGCCGGGTAACCTACGGTCCCCTCTAGAGCCGTCACTCTACTCAGCCCAGCCTCCAGCAGTCCTCAGGCATGAGGCTCTACCAGGCTCTCTCCTTTCTGTTCCTTTCCAGTATCCTAGGAGGGACTTCTCTGCCTGCAGTCAGTGGCTTCAGCTGCTGTCTAGGGCCCGGGTTACACCGTCCCTTCTCTGTTCTGTCACACTCCTGGTGGCATCAGCGTCGGACGGGCTTTCTCTCCCCTCTGGCTCACACTGGCTCAGTACGGATTCTGCGCTCCTAGCCTTGCACTCACAGAAGTGTGATTGTCCTTCTGTCTCAGCTTAGCTCAGCTTCTCCTCTTTGCTTCTCAGCACCATGGCCTACTAACTTCCTTCACTCCTCCCCCTCACTATATACTGTCAGTCACCTGACCTCTGGTGTGCCCAACCCACTTCTCTGATCCACCACCCCTCGATCTCATAGAGTTCTAATCTCAGGGCTGGATGTTAACCTCTTCTTTGCACGTGGGTTGTGTGGGCTGTGAGGGTGTTGTTGTGCAACAATGTCCTACCTGCCTGGCTACAGTTCCCTTTGTGGCCTCCTGGACGCAGGGGCGCCACATTTGTTTTCAAATTAATGGCAGTTACTAGAGTACGCCATTTCGTGGCCAGCAATCCATATCTGCGTCTTGCCCATGTGAGTCTGTAATATGAAAATTCTTTTTGTCTGCGTTAAGTCACGGCTAGAGTATGGCTTGACGAGGTTGCCACACATTTGAAATGCCTGGTCACCTACAAGAACAAATGACATTGGTGGGGCATCAGAGTTCGGCATGGGGTCATGGCGGTGGAAAGTTGAAATTGTTGCCATACACTTTTTGGCCCATGTCCAAGTCTTTGAAAGCTTGGGATTCATTGGATTGTCCAAATGAGCCTACATCCACAGCAACAAAACAACAGTCTGCGTCCGCAATCACCATCAGTACTATCGAAAAGTATTTTTTGTAGTTATAATACTCGGATCCGTTTCCAGACGGCTTCAGGATCCGAATATGTTTGCCATCCACGGCCCCCAAGCAGTTAGGAAATTGGCAAATCTCCAGGAATCTTGCAGCGTTGTCCAGCCAGAGTTGAGTCGTGGGATGAGGGAGGAATTCTTCTCGAAGATCTTCAGTGATGGCACGGCAGGTCTCTTCAACAATTCCAGACAGCGTCGACACTCCAATCCGGAACTGGAAATGCAGAGAAGATAACGTCTCTCCGGTCGCCAGGAATCTGACAAAAGATGGGAAAAGAAAGTTAATATTTTGTTTTTAAAACAAATATAATATAATAACACGTATTCACAGGTGTTTGTTTTTAAAAATATACGTACCGCAGGGTCACCAAAAGCCATTCCTCTGCAGGAATTGCACAATGAAGCTGGGTGTCCTTCCTGCTGATCGATCCTTGGACACGTCTCAGCAACTCATCAAAGCTTTCTTCAGACATCCTGGTGTAATCATGGAACTTCTCCGGGTTCTCTCGAAGATCGCTGTACAATGAGTGGAACACTCCGCTGATCTCTTGAACTTCCGCGATGGGATGTTACCAGAAACAACGACGATATCTTCTTCTATGTCTTTGTGACGATCTCCTTCACATGCCAAAGCAAAAGAAAAAGCCCTTTTCAGTGATAAATCCAGGTTCACATAGAAGCTCTCCATGTCGAGATCCATCTTGCAGCTGGAAACAGCAGTAAAGGAAGAGATTTTCCTCTGGACAGGGTCTATTCATAGATTGCCCTAAATCCACGCCCTATGGGCGTGATCTGTCATTAAAATACAAGAAAAGTCGAAAAACGCACTTAAGAATTATTGAACGCAAGCACTCAAAAAACGCAGACGCAAGCACAGACGCAACAAGTCCGCTATCTATTCCAGCCACTTTTGCGCTCTGAAAGTGAAAAGGAGCTCCTTCCCTTTCGAGCCCTACTCTGAACCCAAATAGTAGTTTTCCGTCACACATAGGGTATCGACATACTCAGGAGATATTGCACAACAAATTGTATGGTCCAATTTTTCCTGTTACCCTTGTGAAAATGCTAAAGTAATTTTTTGTGGAAAAAAGTACATTTTTCATTTTTTTTATTCTACATTGCCTTAACTCTGGTTAAGCCCCTAAAGGGTTAATAAGCTTCTTGAATGTGGTTTTGTGCACTTTGGGAAGCGTTGTTTTTAATATGGTGTCACTTTTGGGTGTTCTCTGTCACATACGTTTCTGTCACATATTGGTTTTATAATTCTTTTTTTAAATGAGAAATTACTGTTAAACTTAGGAAGGGGAAAACAGTCTTGGGGGTAAGGGGGGTTCATTTATTTTTAGGTTTACCTCCAAAATGGTGGCCACCTCTAAAATAATTAAGTAGAATATATAATTTTGTATAGATTTTCTACTAAAAGAAGTAATGGAATGATAATCAACATATTCTGTAATTTAAGGTCATTTCTTAGTATTTTAATTAGGAGAATATTAGTTTATAGATCCTTCCCCTGCTTAACTGAATTGTTGCTGTTCATTTCGTAGTATAATGCATTTTGAAAATCCCAGTGTATAATCTTAGTTGATTAATTCAATTTATTATCTCATATTCTTTATATCATCAAAGTGACAATTATCTGAACTTTCAATACTTATGTAAAGTAGATGTAAATCTGAGTATGAATGGGTTACGATATAGTAATTTGAATTCAGTGGTAAAGGAAATCATTTTTTAAAATATAACTGCATATCCTGAAATAAAACGAAATTACTTGGATTTCTTTGAACTTTATGAGATCCTTGTTGAGGTCACTGCCAGTTAGTAGGACAAGCAGGAAAGGGGAAACAGAAAGAGACAATAGAAAGAGCAAATGAGAATAAATAAATCAGTCTACCTGAGAATTTCCAGGTTTGTGCTCCCTGCGATCAGACGCAAGCGGCCAGTGCCCCGGGTGGAGCACACCGTGAGTCAAAGGCTCAACTTACCGTGGTTTCGTGTGGTTCACCCAAGAAAATGGCAGCGTGTTTGTTCAGATCAGGATAAACAAAAAGGAGGAAAAATAAAATCAAAAATAACCTCGAGGGAAGGTAAGGAGCTGGGGCCTCCAGATGATAAAGCCGTAAACCGGACTTCAATGCTTATGTTAACCAGAATAGACTGATTTGAAGAAAATAATAAAGTTGGATCGGCACCGACCCTGTATATGGACGCTCAGGACAAAAGACACAGCAGGCAGGTCTTTCCAAGAGAGAGACACACACTTTATTTGGGAGGCGAGTTTATATACCATAATCTAGGACACTGACACAATGGGACATTACCTCATAGGGTGATACGTGGCAAGATGGCGGGGACATAGTCATACAAAAAATATGAAAATGCATGTAACGTGCACAAAACAGATGTAAATCTATCAACACCTTCATTGAGATATGACACCTAATCAAGGAATGTCTTATTCACAGGTTACAAATCATTTGCTACATCCATTTAGGCATCTGTTTGTTGCACTCTAGCTCATGGGGTCACCATCCGCTGACTTCCATGACTATTATTCTTATACGGGGAGACATGGCGACAAGATAGGAAATGTTTCCCATACTTCCATACCCATGTCTGCATATTTTTCTATGTTCTCAGCCCTCAGCCATTGCCATATTACATTCCTATTAAGGTATATGAAGTTCAGACAACTTTTAGAAAAGGAATAGGATGATAAACTAAAATGGCTCTTATAAAGACAAGATGGCTGCCAATATAGAGTAGATACAAGTATCAGGCAACTTCTTTAACACTTCCTTCTCATTTGTTTAAGTAGAAATGTGAAAGGTATGTTACAACCAAGTCATTCGATTAAAGAAAAAATGTATTTGCAAAATTCTCATCTCACTTATAAAGCAAATATTAATTATATACTTACCTTGTGGCGTCCGTCATCCATTTCTGCCGTTATGATGTCCTCCTATTACGCATCAACCTCTGATTGGCCAGTACAAGGTGCGGCAGCCATATTTGCACACCCAAGTGATCGTGTGCAAATGACGCCCACTAGTGGTAGTGCTACCACCAGCGGTACCGCTGACTCCCGATAAACTACAATAACCGAGACATCTGGAACCCAGCACTGCTTCTCCTCGTCACTTCTGACCGCCCGCAACACACAACCTGCCATATGATTAACTATGCCTATGTGTACTCAGCGCATGCAGGAACACTTAATCAGACCTCCGCCATCTTTGACCAGGTGCAGTTCATCATGTGGCAGGCTGTGTGTGGTTCCAGAGAGAGAGAGCCCACAGCAGGTGAGGCAAAGAGGGCAGACCCTCAATGTGACAGCCACTGGGGGCCCACATGCAGCTCATCTATGACACTCGGCCTGTAACAGTGCCTGCATTGTGTGAGGGTGGCCAAACAGAGAGGGCACAGCAGGGGGGGGGGCAGAGGGAGCGTACAACGGAGAAGGGGGGCAGAGAGAGGCACACTTAATCAGACCTCCGTGATCTTTTACCAGGTGCAGTTAACTATGCGGCAGGCTGAGTGTGGTGGCCAGAGAGAGAGCACATGTCAGATGGGGCAAAGAGGGCAGACCCTCAATATGACAGCCACTGGGTGCCCTCATGCAGCTCACCTGTGACACTCAGCTATTAATACTGCCTGCACTGTGTAAGGTGGGCCAAACAGAGAGTGCACAGCAGAGAGGGGGGACAGTGACAGAGAGCATAGCAGAGGGGGGCACCGAGTCAGAGTACACAGCACAGCAGGGTAGATAGTGATTGCACAGGAGAGTGGGGGCAGAGAGAGAGTACACAGCAGAGAGGGAGGCAGAGACAGAATGCACAGCAGAGAGGGGGCAGAGAAAGAGAGGACACAGCAGAGAGGAGGAAGAGAGAAAGCACACATCAGAGGAGGCACAGCAGAGGGGCAGAGAGAGAACACACAGCATGGGGGGCAGAGAGAGGACACAGCAGAGGGTGCAGAGAGAGCACACAGCAGATAGGGGGGCCAGAGAGAGAGAGTGCATAGCAGAGGGGGGCAGAGACAGACTGCCCAGGGGGGCAGAGTGAGCACACAGGGGGAAAAGAGAGCGCACACAGGGAAGAGAGAGTGCACAGGGGAAGAGAGAATACACAGCAGGAAGAGAGAAAGTGCATAGTGGGGGAGACAGCTCAAAGCGAGAGCATATGAGAGGAGAAGACAGCACAGGGGGTTTAGAGGCAGCGCATGGGGAATCTGCTCAAATAAAAGAGCACAGAGGGAAGTAGACAGCACAAGGAGGATAGAAACATTTTGTCGAATCAGGCAGGATACGGTAAAATCAGATCTGGTTTTGCATACTGAGCATGTGGGTCTCACTAGAAGATAGATAGATAGATAGATAGATAGATAGATAGATAGATAGATAGATGGATAGATGGATCTTACCAGTCTCCCAATATCCCTCTGCTTGCTCCATGAATATTCACTGCGCTGAACTGCAACAGCCAATCACAGACACTCACTTTCTGTAAAGCATCTGTGATTTGCTGCGGCACTCAGGATGCGCTTTGATAATCTGTACTGGTGTCTGTGCTTCTTTGCTATACACATTAGTGTATGGCAAACACCCTGATGTCATAGTGTGTAAAATAAATAAATAATTGAAAAAAACATGCAGGGCTTCGATGTATTTTTCGTTCTCAGCACAAAACATGTAACCTTATTAGGAGTGTTCTCACCATGGGGTCTACCAGTTTGCATCAAACTGTTGAATTGTTTTGAGCTGTAAATTAATTTTTTAAGCTGCCTGAAATATGCAGGTGTTTTGACACTTGTACGGTGTGAATTTTGGCAACATTGCCAGATGTGGCAGCAGCTGTGAAGAACAGGAAGCTTAAAATGTCCATAAAACATCCGTTTAAAAGAGCTTAATATTTTTCTTATCCTGTTATTATTTATTTTAGTATTATTATTCTTTATTTATCTTTTTGTTTAATTTTTTTTAAAGAAAACCTTTATTTTTGCAGAGGGTCAGCAGCATGCAAAGCCATTTCTTCTACAATCATGTGATAGCATTTAAAAATAGCATATGGCCATTATGTGCTTCACATACATGATCGTATAGGTCTGTTCACACTCATGAAACATCATACTATGGATATTGCTCATTGAAATTGTGCAATCACTTTACTTAATTTCATTATATATATTTAAAATACAGATTTTTGTCATGTGCACAAGTGTGTTATATGTATAATTTAATATTGAACTTGTCCGTGCATTGCTGCCCACTTGCCTTTTTCAACATTATAGATGAATTGGTGACGTGAATAAAATGATTTGTTTTAATCATTATTTCTCCTTCAAATATGTCAGGCTTCAATAATCATTCCCCCAAACCGCAAGCTCAGGTGTTACCTTGTGGCATGGGGAATGGGATTTGTAAGTGACATGAGTTCTGCAGACCACCCCATGGAGGGGTTATTGAGGAGCTAGACAACAAGATTGTGCAAACATTAATTTCCTGTAAGTGATTGTTTGTGTCTGACTCCTGGCACTGGAAGAGGTGGGTCCCTATGCAAAGCAAAGAGGCGTCACCGCAGAGCTCAGCTCTACATTTTGCTAGAGTTACTGTTTGCTATGGTGTGCCTGGAGTATGCAGTTTGGCTATTGATCCCCTGCAAGTTATTGCTGCTCTGGAGCAGGTTATCTTCCTCACCACCCTAGGGGCAGAGGGTGCTTCAGCGGCACCAGAAGCAGAGAGGCCTTCACAGGACAACATGGACACATATGCAGCTACTGGATCAGCAAATCCACCAGGACCATGATGAGAATGATGAGGAGGCCAAGTAAGACGAGGAAGTAGAAGAGGTACAAAGTATCTGTATCTCAGCTGTGTGGAGTACCCCATTCAGAAGCCTTCAATTGTGAGAATGTCATGTGGGGATCCCTACCCCCTCAAAGCAACTATCCGGTAAGGCATGAACAACCTCGTCTAGTCTCCTTACTTGAGGAGATTCAGCTTGCGAATGCCATCGCCTAAGATAATAAACAGCAAGCTTTCGAGACTACTTCAGTCGCTTCACCAGGCTCATAAAAGCATAAAATCTGAAGTCACAAATTTATACATGTGTATAAATTTGTGACTTCAGATTTTCTATTATTTGAGCCTAATGAATCGACCTGAGTAGTCTCGAAAGCTTGCTGTTTATTACCATCTTTTCGGGTAGCAATTAAAAGGTACCAACAATTGAGGACTCTCAAATTTTAATATATTTCTATCTACTGGCTAACACTGTAAACACATATATTTCACCTCTGATAATATAGTCATTCTCCTTGCCTCAAACAAATCTCTTCTTTTTTGTGGTCCTCACTAGTGGCTTCTTTGCAGCTATTTCACCATAAATGGCTGCTTCTCGCTGTTTCCTTTGCACAGTTGCTTTAAGGGTGTGTCTGTTACTTGATGTCTGTGCGTAATTTATGATAGTTTTTATCTCAGGTGTCAATTTGCATTTTCTGAGGATGATTATTTACTCCAATGAATTTATCCTTTACAGCAGAGGCAATTCTTAGGCTAGGTTCACATTGCATTAGATCTGTCTGTTACAATGGGAAATTAACAGTTTCTGTTGTAAGTGACAGCAAAAAATACATTTTTAGGCATTATAGAGTGCATATGTGGAGCCCCAAGGGACGTGGGGTACTCGGTACCGGACCGGTCTGCGTCGGGGATGTCACGGGTGGCTTGGTCCGGACCGTGTCCCTGGCTCAGCACAATAAAAGGGGATTATTTACAAGGGATTTGTCACGGGTGACGCCACCCACTTGGTGCGGCCAGTGATGGGGCCGCGGCTGCTGCAGACCCTCCGGGGGCGATGGGATGACAGCGGGGATGGTATAGTTCCAGTGGGGGGAACTGTATCCCCCGGGGCAGTAAGGAGTTAAAGTCAATGGTGTGTGTGTAGTTGGAGCACACTTACTTCACAGGCTGCCGGGATCTCTCTCTCCAGGGCTGGTGCTGACAGGCTGTGGCTCTACAGGTTGAGGTCGTCTTGGTGCAAGCCTGTATGGGAGAAAGGGTCTGCAGATGGAAGCAGGCAAGAGGCTGTTCAGGGTTTCCAAGGCTTTACTTAGTTCTTTCAAGCAAGTACAGGTTATTCACAGTTCTCAGTACACGGTTGTTCTCTACCCCCTTTCCGGGTTCCTTCCTTTCCTGCAGCCAGGCTCCTCTCTCCTTGTGACCCCTCACACAGTCTTTAAGTGTGCCTTTCCGGGCTATTACTCTCTCTCTCCGTCTTACACGGGTGTATGCGGACGCTGAACAGTATAGCGGTGACTCGGGCTTCTGTGAGTCCTAGTGTGTCACTGAGCTGCCTGTTCTTTGGGTTAGGAACTCCAGCTTGAAACTAAAGCTCCCCGTCAGTGAATCTGGGGATACCGGGTGAATCGTCGGTCCCCTTCAGAGCTGACACTCTGCTCTAGCCCAGCCTGCAACAGTCCTCTTGCATGAGGCTCTGCCAGGCTCCTTCCTCTGTTTCCTTCGGTATCTAGGAGGGCTTCTCCACCTGCCGTCAGTAGCTTCGGCTGCTGTCTAGGGCACGGGTTGCACCGTCCCTTCTCTGTCTGTCACACTCCTGGTGGTTTCAGCATCTCGGACGGGCTTTCCCCCCCATCTGGCTCGCATTGGCTCAGTACGGGTCTGCGCTCCTCAGCTTAGGCTCTTCCAGGACGTGTAATCTCTCTCTGTCTTTGCATCTCAGCACCATGGCTTACTAACTTCCTTCACTCCTCCCCCTCTCTATATACTGTCAGTCACCTGACTTTCTGGTGTGCCCAACCCACTCCTCATCCACCACTCCTCTGGTCTCATATAGTCTCTAACCTCAGAGCTGGATGTGAACCCTTTCTATGCGTGGGGATGTGGGCTGTGAGGGTGTAGTGTTTACCATGTCCTAACTGCCTGGCTGCAGTACCCTTCTGTGGCCACCTGTACGCAGGGGCGCCACATTCTCCCGGAGTTAAACAGCGCGTCCGCGCGCGACTCGACATTGGTTACCCTGAAAACATTTTTATATTATATAACAATAAACATTATGGATTCTTGATTTCTTCCCTTCCGGGAGGCACGATTCTTGGAACGTTGCATTAACTATAAACATAAGTGCATGGGTATCTATACTCATCATTACCCTCTTTTCTCTGTAAAAGACATTATGAACATTACTTCGTATAAAAGTATAAAATCTCTCTTCTTTTCAAAAAGTGCTAAAACTTTCAAAAATTCTCAGAAAGTGCAAAATGCTCAAAAAGCAGCTTCAAAGTTCTGGATTCAAAACAGTCACTTGCACAATCTCGCGTGCAGCTGGTCTTAAAACCAAAGAGGAGCACACAAAGGTGCTCAACTATTTACAAGAGAGTTCTTATCAAGTCATTGTTCATGATATCGATTGTTCAGGTAAAACACATAAGACAGACAGGGGAATGCTAACATTCACTCAGGTAAGGTTGGGGGATCAATAAGGAACAATGTGCATTCACACTTACAAGTCTTCTTTCTGTTCTTCTAAGGACCCGTGTTCACTCCTTCTTTTCTTCCAGCTTGGCCTTCCATGGAAGCGTTGCTAGTCCTTTCTTCCTGGGGAACATCTCAAGTTCTTGCAGGGCCTCTACTGTCTTGGGCACTGGTATCAGGGGCTTCGGCAGGGACAACCACTTCTCCTCTAGGGCTCCAAGCGGGTCGATCTCTCGCTTCGCAGCACGCGGCACAGTCACATCCACGAGATTTCCTGTTCGACATCCACCCTCGCTCTGCATGCGGTCACGGGTGTTGGCAACCCAGCCGGGTTGTATAGTTACCGACTCGTAGCCTCGCTGATGCTGTTCGATATTAAGCTGGATCGGGGTACGCTGTTCGTGGATCCGGGTCATCTGCTGGGGCAGCAGCCGCAATATACCCCTCCGGGTATCCGGGAGTAGGGACGCTCTCCACCTTCTGCCATCTCTCCACGGTCACACGGGGTCTCTCCTCGGCCGGGTTCCTCCACTGAAGCAATCTGTGGGTCCTCCGGGATCACGCGTGGTCTTCCGGGTGCAGCGTTCTTCCAGGCGTCCTCCGCTTCCGTCCTCGTGTACTGGAATGGCGATTCCTTCTCTTCCGGTTGCCTGCTCCGCCCCCTCCTGATGACGATTTCCTTCTCAGTTCGCGCCAGCTTCTTGGTAGGAGGGTCTAGGGGCGGCGGCTCTTCTTTGAGAGTGACAGCTGGCTCTCCCGGAGTTAAGGAGAGCCAGGGCGGGACCTTCTTTTCGCGCCTTGGACCGGACCGGCCCACGATGGGAGTCTTAGGAACGCCCCCTCTGCACATGGCGCTAGTCCCTGGTGGCCGCCATTGGGGTCAGATTTTGGCGGGAAAAGTCTAGAAACAGTTCTTTTGGCGCACAAGGTCCAATTCTTTTGGACCGGGTAGATCCTGTTCGTGACGCCAGGTTGTGGAGCCCCAAGGGACGTGGGGTACTCGGTACCGGACCGGTCTGCGTCGGGGATGTCACGGGTGGCTTGGTCCGGACCGTGTCCCTGGCTCAGCACAATAAAAGGGGATTATTTACAAGGGATTTGTCACGGGTGACGCCACCCACTTGGTGCGGCCAGTGATGGGGCCGCGGCTGCTGCAGACCCTCCGGGGGCGATGGGATGACAGCGGGGATGGTATAGTTCCAGTGGGGGGAACTGTATCCCCCGGGGCAGTAAGGAGTTAAAGTCAATGGTGTGTGTGTAGTTGGAGCACACTTACTTCACAGGCTGCCGGGATCTCTCTCTCCAGGGCTGGTGCTGACAGGCTGTGGCTCTACAGGTTGAGGTCGTCTTGGTGCAAGCCTGTATGGGAGAAAGGGTCTGCAGA
This sequence comes from Allobates femoralis, assembly GCA_033576535.1. Lineage (NCBI taxonomy): Eukaryota > Metazoa > Chordata > Amphibia > Anura > Aromobatidae > Allobates > Allobates femoralis. The sequence continues at coordinate 241,609,688 of JARQOC010000005.1, read as the reverse complement.
TGGAAGCAGGCAAGAGGCTGTTCAGGGTTTCCAAGGCTTTACTTAGTTCTTTCAAGCAAGTACAGGTTATTCACAGTTCTCAGTACACGGTTGTTCTCTACCCCCTTTCCGGGTTCCTTCCTTTCCTGCAGCCAGGCTCCTCTCTCCTTGTGACCCCTCACACAGTCTTTAAGTGTGCCTTTCCGGGCTATTACTCTCTCTCTCCGTCTTACACGGGTGTATGCGGACGCTGAACAGTATAGCGGTGACTCGGGCTTCTGTGAGTCCTAGTGTGTCACTGAGCTGCCTGTTCTTTGGGTTAGGAACTCCAGCTTGAAACTAAAGCTCCCCGTCAGTGAATCTGGGGATACCGGGTGAATCGTCGGTCCCCTTCAGAGCTGACACTCTGCTCTAGCCCAGCCTGCAACAGTCCTCTTGCATGAGGCTCTGCCAGGCTCCTTCCTCTGTTTCCTTCGGTATCTAGGAGGGCTTCTCACCTGCCGTCAGTAGCTTCGGCTGCTGTCTAGGGCACGGGTTGCACCGTCCCTTCTCTGTCTGTCACACTCCTGGTGGTTTCAGCATCTCGGACGGGCTTTCCCCCCCATCTGGCTCGCATTGGCTCAGTACGGGTCTGCGCTCCTCAGCTTAGGCTCTTCCAGGACGTGTAATCTCTCTCTGTCTTTGCATCTCAGCACCATGGCTCACTAACTTCCTTCACTCCTCCCCCTCTCTATATACTGTCAGTCACCTGACTTTCTGGTGTGCCCAACCCACTCCTCATCCACCACTCCTCTGGTCTCATATAGTCTCTAACCTCAGAGCTGGATGTGAACCCTTTCTATGCGTGGGGATGTGGGCTGTGAGGGTGTAGTGTTTACCATGTCCTAACTGCCTGGCTGCAGTACCCTTCTGTGGCCACCTGTATGCAGGGGCGCCACACATACGTTTTTGATATGTCAAAAACGTATGCGCTACATGAGATAGACAGATAGATGATAAGCTGTGACTGAATTGCACCCGAAAAAAAGCTGTGCTGCTTTCTTTTGATAACAGATAGATGATAAGATAGATAGATGATAGGATAGATAGAATAGATGATAGGATAGATAGAAATATAGATGTAAGAATAGCATTACCAGCCTCAATGCTCTGTCTCCCTGCTCTCTGCTGCTTCCGGGTCACTGGGTGAATATTCATGAGCTTAATGACGGTATTGGAAGCAGCAGAGAGAGCGGAGAGACAGAGCAGGGAGACTGGTAATGCTATCCTTACATTTATCTATCTTTCTATCTATCCTATCTTTCTGTCTTATCATCATTCTATCCTATCATCTATTGCAAACACAATATAATGCATTGCTGCATATTTGCACAAATCTGTAGCATTGAGTTATATTGCGTTTATTTTGTAATCGACTGAAAAATGCTGCATTAAGAAAAAATTTCTGCAACACTATACATGACATGACTGTGTAAGTTTAAAGGCTAATGGATAATGGTGAAAAGCAGGGCTATTTTTTACAGCTAAAGGTGTATATAGAAAGGGAACACAGTGTACACTGTACCAGAGAAAAAGAACGGAGAGTCTTAGCTTCTTACTGGTGCCACTGCGAAGAGCCCGGTAACTGCGCCAAAGTGCTCTCATTATACCAGGTCCTATACTAACACTGTGTGCTGTGTGCTATTGCTAGAATGGGTTATAAGCCTGAGAATGCAATTAAAAACAGCTGGTATAGTGTGTCTCAGGACCAGTGCTGCAGTAAAATGGAGGGATAGGTGTAGCTACAGGGCGGGGGAAGGGAGCACAGTCCAAGAAATTACTGAAATATATATATATATAGGAGAAGGACTGGTATCACCTAATGTAGAGGTGCAAGCAAAAAAATCAATACATTAAGAAAAACATTGCTGCAACACTATACATGACATGAGAAAAAGAAATGAGAGTCTTAGCTTCCACACTGGTGCCACTGCGAAGAGCCCGGTAACTGCACCAAAGTACTCTCATAATACCGGGTCGTATTCTAACACTGTGTGCTTTTTTCTTAATGTATTGATTTTTTTGCTTGCATCTCTACATTAGGTGATGCCAGTCCTTCTCCTGTTATTTCTGTTAATGTTGATGAATATGGCTTACAGCCAGTAGCGTAACGATGTCGGTCACAGGGGTCGTGGGTGCGATGGGGCCCAGACCTATAAGGTCGCAGCGCCGGGCCCCTGCTTCACATGGATGTGCGTCTCCAAGGACGCACATCCATGGGACTGCGTGGCCATTGTGTCATGGAGGTGAGGGGAGGCGGCGGTGCCAGCCTATGTTCCACTGCAGAATGCATATAGAATGCACACTAGGAGAAGGCGATGTTTCCCCCCAGGGCCTTGGGGTACCCGGTCCTGGTTGTTTACTTCACGGGAGATGTCACTGGGGCCGGTTTCCCAGTCCCATTGCCCTGGTGGTCACTTAAAAAGGGGAAAAACAGTCAATAAAAATAAAATAAAAGTGTTTCTTGACACCACCTACGGTTCCGGTAATGTTACCGTCACTGCGGGACAGTCCTGAGGGGTGATGGTGGAGCAGCAAGATGATTATGCTCCCAATAGGTGGAGCGAGATCCTCGGGGCAGTTTTGAATGTTATAGTTACAAGACAATCTATGATGGGAGCAGGATCAGTGTCCCCAATAACAGTCACACACAGGGTCGTTGTTTCTGTACCTTTACTAATGTTGATATGCAAGGTTAAGTCCAGGGTACCGTCCGGGTGGTCTGGAAGCAGTTCAGGATCTCCACACCCGATGAGTTAGAAGGCCTCTCTGTTGTACTGTGGTTGCTACCATCCTAGGCTGCCTGTGGCTATGCCCTGACCCTCTCCTACTGTCTTCACCTGTATGGCAGGCGGCGTGAACCCTGCTGGTGGGCACCGCTGTGTCAGCTGCAGTCCCCAGGCTCTATATGCGGCTGTGCCTCCAGGTACTGCTGCGGCTGGGAGGCTTGGGACCTCCCTAGCCCTCCGGTCTTTATTGCTGGGCTGGTAAGTCCCTCACAGTCTCGGACTTCGGTGTCCGGGTTGTCAATGCTGCTCCTCTGGGGTGAACCAGTATGGTTCCAGTCCCCTGGATAACTCGCCTTGCCTCTGATCCTCACTCTTGGGTCCCTCACATCGGTCAGTCCCTCTCACTGGAATGGGCCTAGCGTGGCTCCGTTCGCCAGGATTTCTTTCTCAGTATTGCTCCATACTGAACTGCCTAACTCCGACCCAAGGCCCGAATTTATAAGGGACCTTGCCTGGACTCAGCAAGTAGAGCTTCCCCTTCAGGTCTGGAGTGGAAGGTGTTGTGCGTGAGCTTACCTGATGTGGAAATCCCTCCCTGCTCCAGTTGTTCTTGTGGCAACCGAACCATGCCGCAGTGTCACTTTCTGCTTTGCCGGCACATCCGCCTACTCCTCCTGAGTCTGTTTGTGGAGACTGGAGCTGCGGGGGAACCGGGAGAGGTAAGGTTTATTTATTTTTTTTATAAATCAATGCGGTGGCCGGAGGATTATGGGGGAGGAGGGGGGAGCATTTACTATATGAATATTGGAGAGCACTATACGGAGGGGCTATGAGGCTGCATTATGGAAGAGCTATGAGGGTGCACTATAGAGGGGCAATGAGGGTGCACTATGGAGGGGCTATGAGGGTGAACTATGGAGGGGCTATGAGGCTGCACTATACGTAGGGGCTATGAGGCTGCACTATACGGAGGGGCTATGAGGCTGTACTATATGGTGGGGCTATGAGGCTGCACTATGGAGGGATATGAGGCAGCACTATTCTATTTAGAGGGATGTGAGGCTGCATTGTACTGTATAGAGGGATGTGAGGCTGCATTATACTGTATGGAGAGATGTGAGGCTGCATTGTACTGTATAGAGGGATATGAGGCAGCACTATACTATATAGAGGGATGTGAGGCTGCATTATACGATATGGAGGGATGTAAGGCTGCATTATTCTATATGGAGGGATGTGAGGCTGCATTATACTATATGGAGGTATGTGAGGCTGCATTATACTATATGGAGGGATGTGAGGCTGCATTATACTGTATGGAGAGATGTGAGCCTGCATTATACTGTATGGAGGGATGTGAGGCTGCATTATGCTATATGGAGGGATATGAATCTGCATTATGCTATATGGAGGGATATGAGGCAGCACTATACTATATAGAGGGATGTGAGGCTGCATTATATGATATGGAGGGATGTAAGGCTGCATTATGCTATATGGAGGAATGTGAGGCTGCATTATACTGTATGGAGGGATGTGAGGCTGCATTATACTGTATGGAGAGATGTGAGCCTGCATTATACTGTATGGAGGGATGTGAGGCTGCATTATGCTATATGGAGGGATATGAATCTGCATTATGCTATATGGAGGGATATGAGGCAGCACTATACTATATAGAGGGATGTGAGGCTGCATTATATGATATGGAGGGATGTAAGGCTGCATTATACTATATGGAGGGATGTGAGGCTGCATTATACTGTATGGAGGGATGTGAGGCTGCGTTATACTGTATGGAGAGATGTGAGCCTGCATTATACTGTATGGAGGGATGTGAGGCTGCATTATGCTATATGGAGGGATATGAATCTGCATTATGCTATATGGAGGGATATGAGGCAGCACTATACTATATAGAGGGATGTGAGGCTGCATTATACGATATGGAGGGATGTAAGGCTGCATTATACTAGATGGAGGAATGTGAGGCTGCATTATACTGTATGGAGGGATGTGAGGCTGCATTACACTGTATGGAGAGATGTGAGCCTGCATTATACTGTATGGAGGCATGTGAGGCTGCATTATACTGTATAGAGCTTCTTTCATCATAATTCCTGGTTGCATCCTTTCATTGGGCAGCGAGACTTGAATCCATCCATTCCTTCTCCATATTCGCTGCAGCCTGAGGCTTCATAGGTGGTTGTTTCTCACACAACCGCAAGAGGTGAGCATATACCTTGTAATTGTGCCCTTTTCTTACCAGTTAATACGCTATTTTGTTCCACTAGCTTCTACCTCATTGATGTATGGAGCGATGTGAGGCTGCATTATACTGTATGGAGAGATATGAGGCTGCATTATGCTATATGGAGGGATATGAGGCTGCATTATGCTATATGGATGGCTGTGAGGCCGCATTATACTATATGTAGGGATGTGAGACTGCATTATACTATATGGAGGACTATGAGGCTGCATTATACTATATGAAGGATAATGGAGGTGCATTATAATAATTGGATGAATATAGTGGCTACCTTATGAATGGGGGACTATGGGATGCATTATAATGCATATATTGACTATGGGGAGGCATTGTAATGTATGGAGGAATGTGGGATGCATTATAACAATTGAAGGACTATGGTGGCGGGAGGAGAAAGATCATAAAAATCATGATGAGGGACATATATACCACAATAAGAGCCATATTCCTTGAGGAGGACCATATGGAGCAGGATGAGGGACATTAATACATAATGAAGAGTGAGAGGGGTCAATCTGTGTGTCTTTAAAGTATGTAGAACATTACACAGGGCCCATACATCTGACCAACATGTGCGTGGGGGGCCCAGGTCTAAATTTCACAGCGGGGCCCACCAGACTCTAGTTACGCCACTTCTTACAGCCAAGGGAAACCCAAAATTCATTATCTCAGAAAATTAGAATATTATATAAGGCTAACTGAAATAATGATTTTAAGAACATAAATATTGGCCTACTTGGCACTCAATACTTGGTCGGGGCTCCTTATGCATAAATTACTGCATCAATGTAGTGTGGCATGGAGGCGATCAGACTGTGGCACTGCTGAGGTGTTATGGAAGCCCAGGTTGCTTTGACAGCAGCCTTCATCTCTTCTGCATTGTTGGGTCTGGTGTCTCTCATCTTCCTCGACAATACCCCATAGATTCTGTATGGAGTTAAGGTCAGGCGAGTTTGCTGGCCATTCAAGCACAGTAATAATGTGGTTATTAAACCAGGTATTGGTACTTTTGGCAGTGTGGTTAGGTGCTAAGTCCTGCTGGAAAATGAAATCTCCATCTCCAAAAAGCTTTTCAGCAGAGGGAAGCAAAAGGTTCTCTAAAATTTCCTGGTAGACAGCAGCGTTGACTTTGGTCTTGATAAAACACAGTGGACCTACACCAACAGATAACATAGCTCCCCAAACCATCACTGATTGTGGAAACTTCACACTAGACCTCAAGCAGCTTGGATTGTGGCCTGTCCACTCTTCCTCCAGACTCTGGGATCTTGATTTCTGAATGAAATACAAAATTTTCTTTAATCTGAAAACAACACCTTGGACCACTTAGCAACAGTCCAGTTCTTTTTCTCCTTGGCCCAGGTATGACGCTCCATGCGTTGTCTATTAGTAAGTGGCTTGAAACAAGGAATGTGAAAGTCGTAGCCTATGTCCAGGGTACGTCTGTGTGTGGTGGCTCTTGAAGCACTAACTTCGGCAGCGGTCCATTCCTTGTGAATCTTCCCCAGATTTATGAATGGCCTTTTCTTAAAAATCCTTTCAAGGCTGCAGCAATCCTGGTTGCTTGCGCACCTTTTTCTACAACACTTTTTCCTTCCATTCAACCATCCATTAATTTGTTTGGATACATCACTCTGTGAACACCCAGTTCTTTAGCAATGACCTTTTGTGGCTTACCCTCCTTGTTGAGTGTGTCAATGACTGCCTTCTGGACATCTGTCAAGTCAGCAGTCTTCCCCATGATTGTGTAGGCTACTGAAGCAGACTAAGGAACAATTTTAAACCTTTAGTAAGCTTTTGCAGGTGTGTTGTGCAAATTATTTTAATTTTCTGAGATGATGAATTTTGGCTTTTCATTGGCTGTAAGCCATAATCATCAACATTAACAGAAATTAACCCTTGAAAAATATCATTATGTTTGTAATGATTCTGTATAATATATACAGTTCAGTTTATGTATTGAATTACTGAAATAAATGATCTTTCTGATGATCTTTTAATTTATTGAGATGCACTTGTATATTGACAGTCTGCTGTGATCTCAGTGCAGAGTGATTACAAGTTGCTGTGACCACAGATATGAGTGTGAATATTGACACATCTCTATATCTCTGGACAGGCAGTACAAAGAGAGGAGTAAAACAGCAGAGGTTACTATGCTTTGAGAGAAAGAGAGCTAATAGAAGTGTTTGTCATTTGACAGCTAAACTTAACTGTGTTGTGCTTTCTCCCACATTGGCTGCTGGAATCTTACACACTGAGAAACATGCTCTAAGCTATGGTAGGAGCATTTTCTGCTTTCATCTGAGTGTTGATTTGTCAGCATCTTACAAGTAGAAGAAGTACATGCGTCTGCAGCTGATGAGGTGGCAATGTATCAGATTACTTCAGGCTACAACACAGTGCTGAGCAATGTCCCAGTGTAAACTCCCCTTTCCTTGGCACAAGCTTCTCTGATCTGTCATCTGGCTCCACACAGCTCAGTCACCATCTCTGTTAACCTTTACTCTGCTGTCACATTGCACTGCTCCCGATCAGCTGTTGGCCATGCCCACACAGCCATAAAATGAAGTTTTTAAAAGAGCACAGAAAAATGTGGGAAAATAAGTCATATGGAACAAAAAAAGCATTATCGTAGCTGCTATGTTACCCATCAATGACATTTACACTTTAATTGCTAACTTGTTATCTACTGTGCATACAAAAAATAAATTGAAAATAAAGTTTTAGCAACTTTATCATAGGATTGCACTGTATAAAAATAATTATTGCCTAGCTGACTTTTTTAACAAAACGTTTATGTTCTGCTGTTAAAATCGAAATTAAAGAGGTGAAGTTGCTAGACTTGCTTTAATAAAGAAAATACTGTAACCAGTAAAATAAATAAGTTAGCTATCAATGAAAGAAAGCCAAGTCCAAAATATATATAAGATATGAGCAGAATGTGCTTGACACTGCTACATAAAAAGTTACTGTTCAGTGACCTACATTTGGTAGACACATTAATAAGTAGTTAGCGGCTTGTTCCTTTTTCTTTTGGTTATGCAACATTCCCAAAAAATTTGATAAAAATGTGCAAAAATTCAATGTAGTTATAAAGACTAACTGTCACCTGATAGATGCTGTCATGGCATGGCTGTTGTCCAGCAAAATGTTTGTTTGTAGCCATATTGAGGTGAACTGTTTCAGACTAATTATCTATTATATAAAACCCGAAGGCCACTTCCGCCCAAAATCCGCTTCCGCTTCCGTGATGGCCTCCCTCCTGTGTCAAACACCGGAAGCGGAAGCAGCAGACCCACGAGCGCTGAGCGCGCTCACAAGCGAGCCGCTGCGAACAGGGATCCCTCTTTGGCGCCTAAAAGAAAGGGAACACAGCCCGCTTCGGAATCCTGTGGTGCGGCGTCACCAGCCGCGCGATATATCCCACTTCCTCAGAAGCACGGGCCGCCAGACACAGGGGAAGACTCCTGCCAAGATGGCAGCCACCACTGCTGCTGAAGCCCGCTCAGACCCCTGTGACGCAGGAGATTCCCCTCATCAGACCCCGGAGACATGGAGGACGGACACAGCGATGGAGGAGAACGGAGGAACAGTTAGTTACAGCCCGACCTCCAGGTACCATAGACTCCATTCAGTCCGCTCTGCCTGACACTGCTCCTCTGACACAGGCTGGAGCAGCATCGCTTACAACCCTGCTGCAGCCTCAGGGGACAGAGATATAGGGATGGCCTCTGCCTCCTCTGACCCCCCAGCCTCTCCTCTGCCTCCTCTGACCCCCCAGCCTCTCCTCTGCCTCCTCTGACCCCCCAGCCTCTCCTCTGCCTCCTCTGACCCCCCAGCCTCTCCTCTGCCTCCTCTGACCCCCCAGCCTCTCCTCTGCCTCCTCTGACCCCCCAGCCTCTCCTCTGCCTCCTCTGACCCCCCAGCCTCCTCCTCTGACCCCCACCTCTCTCCTGACCCCCCAGCCTCCGCTCTCCTCTGACCCCCCCAGCCTCCGCTCTCCTCTGACCCCCCCAGCCTCCGCTCTCCTCTGACCCCCCCCCCTCCGCTCTCCTCTGACCCCCCCAGCCTCCGCTCTCCTCTGACCCCGCCGCTCCTCTGACCCCAGCCTCCGCTCTCCTCTGACCCCCCCAGCCTCCGCTCTCCTCTGACCCCCCCAGCCTCCGCTCTCCTCTGACCCCCCAGCCTCCTGCTCTCCTCTGACCCCCCAGCCTCTCCGCTCCTCCTCTGACCCCCCAGCCCTCTCCGCTCTCCTCTGACCCCCCAGCCTCTCCTCTGCCTCCTCTGACCCCCCAGCCTCTCCTCTGCCTCCTCTGACCCCCCAGCCTCTCCTCTGCCTCCTCTGACCCCCCAGCCTCTCCTCTGCCTCCTCTGACCCCCCAGCCTCTCCTCTGCCTCCTCTGACCCCCCAGCCTCTCCTCTGCCTCCTACCCCCCCAGCCTCCTCTCTGCCTCCTCTGACCCCCCAGCCTCTCCTCGCCTCCTCTGACCCCCCAGCCTTCCTCTCTCCTCTGACCCCCCCAGCCTCCGCTCTCCTCTGACCCCCCCAGCCTCCGCTCTCCTCTGACCCCCCCAGCCTCCGCTCTCCTCTGACCCCCCCAGCCTCCGCTCTCCTCTGACCCCCCCAGCCTCCGCTCTCCTCTGACCCCCCAGCCTCCGCTCTCCTCTGACCCCCCAGCCTCTCGCTCTCCTCTGACCCCCCAGCCTCTCCTCTCCTCTGACCCCCCAGCCTCTCCTCTGCCTCCTCTGACCCCCCAGCCTCTCCTCTGCCTCCTCTGACCCCCCAGCCTCTCCTCTGCCTCCTCTGACCCCCCAGCCTCTCCTCTGCCTCCTCTGACCCCCCAGCCTCTCCTCTGCCTCCTCTGACCCCCCAGCCTCTCCTCTGCCTCCTCTGACCCCCCAGCCTCTCCTCTGCCTCCTCTCACCCCCCAGCCTCTCCACTCGCCTCCTCTGACCCCCCAGCCTCTCCTCTGCACTCCCTCTGACCCCCCAGCCTCCCCTCTCTGCCCCCCTCCTCTGACCCCCCCAGCCTCCGCTCTCCTCTGACCCCCCAGCCTCCGCTCTCCTCTGACCCCCCCAGCCTCCGCTCTCCTCTGACCCCCCAGCCTCCCTGCTCCTCTGACCCCCAGCCTCCTCTCCTCTGACCCCCAGCCTCCGCTCTCCTCTGACCCCCCAGCCCTCCGCTCTCCTCTGACCCCCCAGCCTCCGCTCTCCTCTGACCCCCCAGCCTCCCTCTCTCTCTGACCCCCCCAGCCTCTCGCTCTCTCTCTGACCCCCCAGCCTCTCCTGCCTCCTCTGACCCCCCAGCCTCTCCTCTGCCTCCTCTGACCCCCCAGCCTCTCCTCTCCCCCGCCTCCTCTGACCCCCCCAGCCTCTCCTCTGCCTCCTCTGACCCCCACCTGCCTCTCCTCTGCCTCCTCTGACCCCCCAGCCTCTCCGCTCTCCTCTGACCCCACCTCCGCCTCCTCTGACCCCCAGCTCCTCCTCCTCTGCCCCCTCCCGCCTCCCCCTGCCAGCCTCTCGCTCTCCTCCTCTGACCCCCCAGCCTCCTCGCTCTCCTCTGACCCCACCCAGCCCTCACCCCGCTCTCCCTCCTGACCCCCCAGCCTCCGCCTCCTCTGACCCCCCAGCCTCTCGCTCTCCTCTGACCCCCCCCAGCCTCCGCTCCTCCTCTGACCCCCCAGCCTCCTTCTCCTCTGACCCCAGCCTCTCCTCTGCCTCCTCTGACCCCCCAGCCTCTCCTCTGCCTCTCTGACCCCCCAGCCTCTCCTCTGCCTCCTCTGACCCCCACCTCTCCTCTGCTCCTCTGACCCCCCAGCCTCTCCTCTGCCTCCTCTGACCCCCCAGCCTCTCCTCTGCCTCCTCTGACCCCCAGCCTCTCCTCTGCTCCTCTGACCCACCAGCTCTCCTCTGCCTCCTCTGACCCCCCAGCCTCTCCTCTGCCTCCTCTGACCCCCCAGCCTCTCCTCTGCCTCCTCTGACCCCCCAGCCTCTCCTCTGCCTCCTCTGACCCCCCACGCTCTCCTCTGCCTCCTCTGACCCCCCACTCTCTCTGACCAGCCTCTGCCTCCTCTGACCCCCCAGCCTCTCCTTCTCCTCTGACCCCCACCTCCCTCTCCTTGACCCCCCAGCTCTCCTCTGCCTCCTCTGACCCCCCAGCCTCTCCTCTGCCTCCTCTGACCCCCAGCCTCCTCTGCTCCTCTGACCCCCCAGCCTCCCTCTCCTCTGACCCCCCCAGCCTCCGCTCTCCTCTGACCCCCCAGCCTCCGCTCTCTCCTCTGACCCCCCCACCCTCGCCTCCTCTGACCCCCCAGCCTCTCCTCTGCCTCCTCTGACCCCCCAGCCTCTCCTCTGCCTCCTCTGACCCCCCAGCCTCTCCTCTGCCTCCTCTGACCCCCCAGCCTCTCCTCTGCTCCTCTGACCCCCCAGCCTCTCCCTCTCCTCCTGACCCCCCAGCCTCTCCTCTGCCTCCTCTGACCCCCCCGCCTCTCCTCTGCCTCCTCTGACCCCCCAGACCCTCCTCTGCCTCCTCTGACCCCCAGCCCTCCTCCCTCTGCCTCCTCTGACCCCCCAGCTCTCCGCTCCTCTGACCCCCGCCTCCCTGCCTGACGCCCCCCGCACCTCTCCTCTCCCGCCCCTGCCTCCTCTGACCCCCCAGCCTCTCTCTGCCTCCTCTGACCCCCGCCTTGACAGCCTCCGCCTCCTCTGACCCCCCAGCCTCCCTGCCTCCTCTGACCCCCCAGCCTCCTTCTCCTCTGACCCCCCAGCCTCTCCTCTACTCCTCTGACCACACGCCTCCCACCTCCTATCCTCTTACCTCAGACTCCCCTCTCTGCCCTCCTCTGACCCTCGCCCCCAGCCTCTCCTCTCCTCCTCTGACCCCCCCAGCCCTCCCTCCTCCTCTGACCCCCCCAGCCTCTCGCTCTCCCTCTGACCCCCCAGCCTCCGCTCTCCTCTGACTCGCCCCCCAGCCTCCGCTCTCTCCTCTGACCCCCCCAGCCCTCCGCTCTCCTCTGACCCCCCCAGCCTCCGCTCTCCTCTGACCCCCCCCAGCCTCCGCTCTCCTCTGACCCCCCCAGCCTCCCTCGCTCCTCTGACCCCCCACAGCCTCCGCTCTCCTCTGACCCCCCCCAGCCTCCGCTCTCCTCTGACCCCCCCAGCCTCCGCTCTCCTCTGACCCCCCCCAGCCTCCGCTCTCCTCTGACCCCCCCCTAGCCTCCGCTCTCCTCTGACCCCCCCAGCCTCCGCTCTCCTCTGACCCCCCCCAGCTCCGCTCTCCTCTGACCCCCCCAGCCTCCGCTCTCTCTGACCCCCCCCCAGCCTCCGCTTTCCTCTGACCCCCCCCAGCCTCCGCTCTCCTCTGACCCCCAGCCTGTGCCACCGCACTCACTGCTGACCGCTGAGCCACCGCACTCACTGCTGACCGCTGAGCCACCGCACTCACTGCTGACCGCTGAGCCACCGCACTCACTGCTGACCGCTGAGCCACCGCACTCACTGCTGACCGCTGAGCCACCGTATACTCTGCTGACCGCTGAGCCGCCTGTATACACATAATTAATTTCACAGCACTCCCCTATTACTAAATAAACTATATATAGATTCTAGACTACCCGATTCTTTAGAATCGGGCCACCATCTAGTGACTATATAAATTATTATAGAGTTTACAGTATATTTTAAGCCTTTCTTACTTTTGCCACTGATTATGACCCATGTGATCTTCTCTAATGACCTTTATGCAAAGTATAGTGTGTACACTGTGCCCACAATTATTAGGCAATTACAGCTTCTCATGATTTATTGGACTGATTATTTCACTGAATATGCGGCTTTATGTTACAGTTTGTAATTATTAGGCAATTAGATAATGGTTATTTTTCTTCACTGGAGAATTAGAGAGCATCTGTCACAAGAAAGGCTGTTTTTCTTCTGTCTTTAAAGAAATCAAAATTAAATCATGTCATAAATATATTTATATGTGCTTTTCTTCAAGGAATTTACATTGCAGCTGTCCTGAATTTATTATTAAAACAAAACAATTACAAAAAAAATTCCTTAAGTATTCAGACCTTGTCCTATTGTGTTAGAGTACCTTTACACGCCGCAACTTTTGGTGGCGATCGGAGGCAACCGAACGTGCGCATGCACATTTTTCATGGTTGCCCCCGAACGCCGAAGGCGCATTTACACGCCGCAATTGCGCCCTCAACCTAAGGTGATGTGTCGCCCCGCAAGTTCCCACACCAACATTGGGAAACATCCGGTTGACTCCTGACGCCGCTTCACACGCCGCAATCCCAATGGAATGTGTGCTTACATGTTCAGCGCCACAAGAACATAGGCGTGACAGACTTGTGTCTTCCGCGCTCCAAACACGCTGATTAGACAGCGCAATAGCGTCAGGATTGGCCTAATTCCATCCCAATCGCCCCTTCACACGCCAAAACCAGGGAAATTTACCTTCAGAGTTGTGTCTGGTTTTTGAACAATGCTCTGAAATCGCCACCGGGAGCAACTTTAAAAATCACCACCGGGTTCCACAAATACACGCCGCAATTTCGTAGCAATTTCATGGCAACGGTGACGGAACTATGGATTGCCTCTCAGTTTCTACACCGTAGTTGTGGCGTGTAAAGGTACCTTTAGGGGTACTTCACACACTGCAACATCGCTAGGTTTTGTGACATAACAGCGACCTCTCCAGCGATGTTGCAGTGTGTTACATGCATCAGCGACATGGCCCCTGCTGTGAGCTCGATGATCGCTGCACATCGTTCAGGACCATTTTTTGGTCGTTGGTCTACTGCTGGTCAGCACGCATCACTGACCAGTGACCTCACAGCCAGTGCCCAGCGCCGCACATTAGACGCTGGGCACTGGTAACCAGATGTTTACCCTGGTTACCAGTGTCCTCCGGCTTAGCCCAACCTTTAAAAGGGAGGACACTAGTAACCAGGGTAAACACCGGGTGACTAAGCATTGCGCGCTACTTAGCTACCTTGTGTTAACCCTGGTTACCAGCGTCCTCCCACTTAGCCCAGCCTGTAAGTGGATGGACGCTAGTAACCAGGGAGTTTACCTTGGTTACCAGTGATGTCGCTGCTGGCTGGTCAGTGGTGAGTCTGCCTGTTTGACAGCTCACCAGCGACTGCAGAGAGACTTTCCAGCGATCCCGGCCAGGTCGGATCGCTGGTGGGATTGCTGGAAAGTCTCAGTGTGTAAAGAGGCCCTTAGAATGCAGAATTTATTGACCGATTTGGGGATCCTATACAGTTAGGGCCAGAAATATTTGGACAGTGACACAAGTTTTGTTATTTTAGCTGTTTACAAAAACATGTTCAGAAATACAATTATATATATAATATGGGCTGAAAGTGCACACTCCCAGCTGCAATATGAGCGTTTCCACATCCAAATCGGAGAAAGGATTTAGGAATCATAGCTCTGTAATGCATAGCCTCCTCTTTTTCAAGGGACCAAAAGTAATTGGACAATGGACTCTAAGGGCTGCAATTAACTCTGAAGGCGTCTCCCTTGTTAACCTGTAATCAATGAAGTAGTTAAAAGGTCAGGGGTGGATTCCAGGTGTGTGGTTTTGCATTTGGAAGCTGTTGCTGTGACCAGACAACATGCGGTCAAAGGAACTCTAAATTGAGGTGAAGCAGAACATCCTGAGGCTGAAAAAAAATAAAAAATCCATCAGAGAGATAGCAGACATGCTTGGAGTAGCAAAATCAACAGTTGGGTACATTCTGAGAAAAAAGGAATTGACTGGTGAGCTTGGGAACTGTAAAAGGCCTGGGCGTCCACGGATGACAACAGTGGTGGATGATCGCCGCATACTTTATTTGGTGAAGAAGAACCCGTTCACAACATCTACTGAAGTCCAGAACACTCTCAGTGAAGTAGGTGTATCTGTCTCTAAGTCAACAGTAAAGAGAAGACTCCATGACAGTAAATACAAAGGGTTCACATCTAGATGCAAACCATTCATCAATTCCAAAAATAGACAGGCCAGAGTTAAATTTGCTGAAAAACACCTCAAGCCAGCTCAGTTCTGGAAAAGTATTCTATGGACAGATGAGACAAAGATCAACCTGTACCAGAATGATGGGAAGAAAAAAGTTTGGAGAAGAAAGGGAACGGCACATGATCCAAGGCACACCACATCCTCTGTAAAACATGGTGGAGGCAACGTGATGGCATGGGCATGCATGGCTTTCAATGGCACTGGGTCACTTGTGTTTATTGATGACATAACAGCAGACAAGAGTAGCCTGATGAATTCTGAAGTGTACCGGGATATACTTTCAGCCCAGATTCAGCCAAATGTTGCAAAGTTGATTGGACGGCGCTTCATAGTACAGATGGACAATGACCCCAAGCATACAGCCAAAGCTACCCAGGAGTTCATGAGTGCAAAAAAGTGGAACATTCTGCAATGGCCAAGTCAATCACCAGATCTTAACCCAATTGAGCATGCATTTCCCTTGCTCAAATCCAGACTTAAGACGGAAAGACCCACAAACAAGCAAGACCTGAAGGCTGCGGCTGTAAAGGCCTGGCAAAGCATTAAGGAGGAGGAAACCCAGCGTTTGGTGATGTCCATGGGTTCCAGACTTAAGGCAGTTATTGCCTCCAAAGGATTCGCAACAAAATATTGAAAATAAAAATATTTTGTTTGGGTTATGTTTATTTGTCCAATTACTTTTGACCTCCTAAAATGTGGAGTGTTTGTAAAGAAATGTGTACAATTCCTACATTTTCTATCAGATATTTTTGTTCAACCCTTCAAATTAAACGTTGCAATCTGCACTTGAATTCTGTTGTAGAGGTTTCATTTCAAATCCAATGTGGTGGCATGCAGAGCCCAACTCGCGAAAATTGTGTCACTGTCCAAATATTTCTGGCCCTAACTGTATGTGATCCTATATATTTTAGTGAGCTTCAGAGAATCAGATCATCAAGTGCCTTTTGAGTCTTTTGGGTTCCCTCACATCCGCATTTCTCGCATCAGTGAGATTCAAGTGTTTTGTCATCTGTACAGCATCCATACGGCTTCCATATGACATGTGTATGCCATACATATTAGGAGGTAAGTGGCGTGAATGCTCATTGAAAGTTTGGTGCTAGTGAAGGAATCCAATGGATCATACATCAACAGAGAAATATAAATCACTGCAATCAAAATCTCTTTTTAGTTTGCTCAAGGTGAAAAGTTAATTTGGGTATACGATTGATGTACAAAAGAGCGGCCAGTATAGAGTAACGTTTCAACCACACCCTGGTCTTGGTCACAGTGTCGATATACGGAAAATAGAAATGTATATAGTCAATTACTTAATAATAATGAAAATACAATATATGCCATATTTACAGAAGAACCATGTCAGGAAGTCAATATATGTTAAATTGTTATCAAACCAACTGGTGGGTTTATGCTACCCAAGCAAACTTTGTTGTCAATCAAAAATAGTGTAAGGAGTCAGAGGAAATTCACAGAGTGTGTGATATGAGGGTCAGATTCGATAGGAAGGAATAACAAGTCTATATACTTAAATGGCTGTAGTGTCCCAGACAAGACAGTGTGGTCTCTGTTAATCGCTGGAAAGGTGGAGGTAGATACCTTGAGAAACATATGACATATAATATAGGTATTAATGAGCTGTAGTACTACTACTGTAGAGGTTACCATATCCAATAGCACAGAAAGAGTACATTACTACTTTTGCTGTATATATGGATGTACTTCTGTGGAGATGGGAATTTAATAATTAGGTAGAGTATAGGCTCTAATATAGTCTATATGTGTAAGGTAGTGTAGGTGGCACCTGTTTCTGTCCATAGTATAGTGTGGGTATGATATCCAGGTTTTCGTGATCTCCAGTGGAGTTTCTACAATCTATGGTAGTATATTTTAAAGTAATAAGGCACCTGAAATTCCTGCTCTAGTCATGCATTAAACAGCAAGGAGTCAATAACAAGAGTCTCCACGTTCTCCAAGTGATAGGCATCTTATAAATTTGGTATTGGGTCACAATTGCAGCAAAGTATAGGCCCAGCTATTCAAGGTTGATTATTTACGAAGTGGTACACAAGTGTCAGGAGCAGGTATTATGCTCAGAGGGCTCTGCTCTAGTAATGCACCTGCAACGGACTGTAAGGGCTGGGGGGTACTCAGTAGCCATCCCGGTTGGTTCTTTGGGAGGTCATGGTGGCTGTGGCCAGCTCCTTGGCGCTGGCCGTGCAGTGAAGGGGTTATTTACAGGGGAGTTTAGTAGTCTTTTCATGACGCCACATGTGGAATTTGGCCAGGGATTGCCAACACTGTTGTTTTAAGACCTCTGGGGCAGATGGTGCAGCAGCCGGGACGGTATTGCTCCCCACAGGTGGAGCGGGGCCCCAGGCTTAATGTAATAGTCTATGGGGACAATGATGGTCAGGGAGCAGCAGGCAGAAGGGAGAGCTCACAGAATAACAGGAGGACACTGGGGTTGCATTTCTCAAGCATTTCCTCACAGTTCAGTTCAGCAGTCCGGCCAAGCAGGGGCACCGTGTCCTCCAAGTCTGTGATCCAGTCAACTTCCAGGCAACTTGGGCTCATTCCTCCAACACACCCTGTTGTAAGCCGACTGGTTGACTCTCCCACGCTGGCTACTCGCCTCTCCTGTCCTGCGTTCTCGTGCACAGTGTCCCAAGCAGGTAGCTGCAGTCCTTGTCGGGCGACGGGCCATCCATCCCCTGATCCTAGTGTCGAGCCCCAGGCCCTGGGGTACTCGGGTATCAGACTCGGAGGGGTTTTC
This sequence comes from Allobates femoralis, assembly GCA_033576535.1. Classification (NCBI taxonomy): domain Eukaryota; kingdom Metazoa; phylum Chordata; class Amphibia; order Anura; family Aromobatidae; genus Allobates; species Allobates femoralis. The sequence continues at coordinate 241,591,861 of JARQOC010000005.1, read as the reverse complement.
ACGGGGATGTCACGGGTGGCAGCACCTGAGCCAGTGGCCTGGGTGACGCTTCAATAAGGGGTTATGTACAGGGGATAAGAGTTTGTTGTTGTCACGTGACGCCACCTGTAGTACCTGGTGAGGGATCACCAGCACCACCACAGTCCTCTGGAGGGCGATGGTATTGTGGAAAGGATGGCAAAGCTCCCTACAGGTGGAGCTGGTCCTCAGGGGCAGAGTTGCTGCAAGCAATAATGTGATGAAGATAAAGACACGGAGGCAAAGTCACTCTCCCTGGTACTTTACTGTAAACAGTCATCAGCATACATGTCCATAGGGTGGCTGCAAGTGGATGCCAGGTGGTATGGAGGAACCCGTGGTGCACCTTAGCTGACGAATCCATGTCCTTTCTTCCCTGCCTAGGATGAGTCTATACCCAATGGCTCCTTGAAGGTAGACTTGGGGCTCCCCTCCCTCGTGGTGAGGAAGCAGGCAGACCACTCCATCTGGCAGGGTGCCGCAGCCGGTGAACAGACCGCAGCAGCCGGTTGACTTCAGAGGTGGACTCTGGCCGTTTCCTCGGGTCCGACGTTCCCGTGGTGGACTGGGGAATTCCCTGGAGTATAGTCGCTCCACACTGGGGTTCCCCCTTTCTCTCTCGGGCCCAGGCTCACGCATCAGGCACCCTCTCTCAAGATCCCCTCAGGATCCCCTTTCATCTTCCCTCAGGATCCCCTTTCACCTTCCCTCAGGATCAGCCTGGAGCTGTCCTGTTAGACCTCTCGACTCGCTCCACACTTCTCCTCGACTCCTCTCTGTTTCCTTTTCCTCACTCTCCCCAGAGGTGCTAGATCCCTCCTGGGTAACCTCCTACCACTAGTCTAGTGTGGGAGTGCAGAAATGGGTCCCCCCACCAGCCCAGCATCCACATGCAGTTGGAGAAAATTACAGCACTTTTATGAGTGCAATACCCCACTGTGACGCCTAACCATGTGGGGCGCCACGCTAGGTTTAAGCACCGCTTTCCAGAATTGGCACGGTCAATAGCCACTGCCCATACAGGTGCAGCGGCCTCCGGTTTCCTAGCTCCAACTTGAAGTATGTTGCTAGATCTGGGCCGGTCCCCTCTTGCAACCTAGCTCCACCAGTAATGCCCTCCAGGGAGATTGCTGGAATCGGGTCCCTCCAGCCAGGGTTCTGTGGTGACCTTCTCTCCAGTCCCACTCCTCCCCTGGTGAAGTCTTCCCTAGAGCTCTATCTTCCTCTATGTGTTACTCTCTCACTCACTTCTCCCTCCAACTAACTGAACTCCTCCTCCTCTTCTCTGCTTTTTCTCCCTTCTCCTCCCACCCCCTCTACCTACTCCTCCCCTAGCCAGAAGATGGGGCCCTCCCTAAATAGGATCCGCCCAAGATTCCCTGGCCTGGGGTTAGGATGGGTTTTAGTGCAGGTGTTCGTGTGTCTCAGGTTTGTGTTCCCTCCTTACCTGGGAGTGGGATACCCCACCTATGGCTTAGGTGCAGTGCCTCTGTGGCGACCAGACCGCAGGGGAGCCACACACCACACAGCAAAGAAACCCTAACAAGAGTTCCCACTTTTCAAAAAATTAGGCACAACCACCACTAAAGTGGCAACAATTGCCCCAGAGGAGAAATAGTGTAATGAGGATTTTAATGCAGAAAACTGAAAAAGTACACCAGCGTCTAGTCTCCCCATTCTGAGACTGGGGTGCAAAAGTCCTTGGAGATCCATGACTTGTTCATCTTGATAAACGTTAGGCAATCTACATTGTTGGTGGACAGCTGGATGTGCTTATCCATCAGGACACCAGCAGCAGTGCTGAAGACACATTCTGAGAGGACATTGGTTGCTGGGTACAACAAAATCTCCAAAGCATGAGTGGCAAGCTCAGGCCATTTTTCTAGTTTGGAAGCCCAAAATGCACAAGGGTCAAGTTCCACAGTCATATACAAAAGGGATTGTAGAGGTCTAATAGAAGCACTTAGGGAAAATATTGAAAGAATGGATGGTAGGTAGTTGGCAAACCTTTATTGATCCCCTTTACAGCTCCACAATGTGTTTCAACAGAATTATTCTGTCTTCATCAGGTAGTGTAAAGGGTGAAGGAGGAAATGACTTTTATAAGGGTCATTAGGTTGTGATTGACTCAAATTAATGACACTTTAACGCTAGTATTACCAACACAATAAAACTAAAAAAACATTGTTTGTACTATGTTACCTGGTAACCTAAAATTGTCATTAAAAGATTTTTAAAAACATGCATATTACAGAAAATATACAACTTTCATATTAAACTAAACATTAACAGATTACATAAAATAAATTACCACAAAAATTAGAAGGATATGTATAAAAAATATATCTGTATAAAATTGTATGAAAATTCTTATTCATATAAAACATGAATTACAGAACACAACCTCACAACCTTTTGTATGGCCAGGGTCACACATGCCCATGCACTTTTTTAAGCCCTTAGAAAAGCGGATCAGTTTTTATAAGGGTGCCTATAGTGTCCCCTGAAGTCCTGAAGGTTTTTTGGAAATTTTGGAACTTAGTAATTTTTTCCCAAAAACGCATGCATTATCGGATGGTACCTATATGTGCCATGCATTAATGCATGTGTCTCCCACAGTGCCCCATGTTAAAAAAATGCATGCGTTTTTTTAAAGCACCCAAAAAACGCTGCTAGCAGCGTTCTTGGGATGCTGCCCAAAAGCACATGCGTTTTTTGAAAAACGCACACACACATGCGTTAACGCATATGTGTTTTTGGACTTTGCAAAAAATGAGAAAAATGAGGCCAAAAATGGATTTAAGCCAAAAACAGATGGTATGTGTGACCCTGGCCTATATCTTCCCATTCCCTCGCTGAGGAAGTAGAGGCAGGAGCAGCTCCGAGAATGTATCACCTGGCTACAAGGACCTGGCAGTGCTTAGCAACATATCTAACGCTGAAGAACGCTGAAGGACCTGCGATAATGTATTTCCGGCCAACCGGATCACATGACCGCACCCGGAAACAACACGAGAGCGGCGGATCCAGGCGAACAGCGCAGTGCACAGCCATCAGCTGGGGTTAAGCACATTAAAGGCATCTACCGGGGTTGTGCAGGGGTGCACAACCCTATCAGGTTAGTGGCCCCCCTGACCCCAATACCTCCAATACCTTTAATGGTCCTTCACAGTGCGCCCCCCTTTCTTCTCTTTTTGAAGTTCCACAGTCATGGCATTGATATTGAGATGTTCATATTCCTGCACCATTCTCTCTAGATGTTCCTTATATGTCATACTCTCAGGATTAATATTTTATAATATTATTAATAAGTTGCCTGCTCCTGTCCTAATTGATATAGACTGTTGCATGCGATGAAAGAAATACACCGATAACACAATAAGGTGTAAGCTCTCTTCAGCCCTCCATAAGGCACAGCTCCAAAGTGAGTTTTATTGATCACACAAGGGTTTTAACAAAGCTCTTTTAAGGGGGCTCGGTCACACAAGAAATTTGGACAAATGGAATGCATTTATTGGTGGGACATGGTCTAGTCCATAAAGGGGGATTGTTCATGAGGTCATCAAGGTAAATTCCTTCAGGTCTCCAAAAGTTAGTTTGATCCATGAAGCCATCTGATGAGGTGTCATTCTGTGATTGATCACTCTTTGTCTTGACTGCAGCTTTGTCTCAGAACATGTGGTGATGTGGCAGGAAATGGTAGCCATCTTTGTCTGATACAACCTTATGTAAGGTGAAAATAATACACTTTGAGTCATTTCTCTAAAGCCCTTATGTCTTAAGGTTAATTAAGTATTTTGATCTTAAGTCTCTCCTTAACAGTCCCCTCTAAATACTTTATTAACCTGTCCCTACTAAAGCCTATCACATTTGTCCAATGTGCCTCACAACTCTTTTTGTGCTGCCCGTTAAGACGAGAAATACCAACCAATAGACCCCCTTGTTACAGCCTCTGCATACATGAACCATTTGATGTGTGTATCTTACCTACCATAACTCATGGGGGACAGTCTAATTGGATACTCGCTGTTCTGTGTCTACAGAAAGACCAATCTTGTGAGCCAGGAAAAACTGACATTGAGGTCTATTCCTTTCTCAATCATGTTCCTTGCATAGGAAAGACACAACAAACAATAATACCTACAATAATTTAAGACAAGGATAACAACACTTATCTAAACCAGCCATCTCTACCATTCCTTCATCTATGATCAGTAATGGTCCCAGGAATCTTCTACACCTGAATTCCTTCTTAATTCTTATTGTAGAGAATTCATTTTCTTTACAACTGTTGTAACCTCCCGGTGGGACCTGTATTATCTGGAATATACATACAATTTTACAAACACCTCCTTACTTTGCTAATAACATGTCCAGGTCATTCTATTTTGGAGCACCATTATCGATGTAGGGCCTAGTTGCTCTGCTAAACCTTGAAGGTCTTCTGTAGTATAATTGACGAATCTCTGTTATTCATAGATGTAATTTATCTGGACTATATTCTTACTTATGGCCACTAGGGGTGAGATAAACGATTCAAAACCTACTTTAACTTGATCTCTGGCTTAAAATACATGCGATATGAACAATTCTTATGAACAATTGTTATGAACAATTCTGGGTACATTAGGAGGTATATAGGATCGCGCTATCCGCGTCCTCGGGCCTTTCCTACCTGCTTCACCTCAGTTCCCCACCGGGATACCCAGAATTGTATCACAACACTCATGGATGGACATTTCTGTCTCAGGGCCATATTCTACCACCAGAGATTATTTGGTAACATTTCCCTTTACACATTAACCCGATTACTTTGAAAAGAACATAAAATAACGTGACATATCGCTTTTACGGCTACATATACAAGTTATTAGAGTAATGTCAGTTATACACAGTGTTATCTACCCTTGAACTAATGGTTTGCTCAGGAACGTGAATGTTTCTCCCTCACTGAGTCCTCATTTATATCATGTTCCTGTAACCATTTTGCCTTAGTTTGGATATTCCATATGTATATCAGACATAATGTGGAGTTATAAGGTCATATATGTGACAGTGTATCACTACATAGTGTATGTAAGTGACTATCATTATCGGAGTTCATCATCTGCTGGTGGGGAGTCTCCAACAGTTGCCGCGTCCTTTTCCCTCAGTCTCCACTGAAGTTGCTGTAATTCGGAGTAGCTGGATCGGCCATCTAATCTCGGCTCACGGCTCTTTCTCGCATCTTTTCAGGATCACCCGGTCTACTGACATGAGACCATGTGCTCCTGAATCTGACTTAGGATCTGGAATTGAAGAACACATCTCTTTATCCCACTATTTAAACAATTACCGTATATACTCGTGTATAAGCCGAGTTTTTCAGCCCAAAATTTGGGCTGAAAAGTCCCCCCCTCGGCTTATACACGGGTCTATACGGTATATAGGCTGCTGTGGTGGGGCTGTGGAGGCTGGAGGAGGCGGGGGGAGGCTGCTGTATGAGTGGCCCCGTCACGTGGGGCCGCTCATTATATATGCACTGCTTCCCCCTGTCAATCAGCGGCAGGGGGAAGCAGTTCATATAAGCCCCCCAAAAGCTGGCACTGTCCCCCCTTGTAAGGCCCCCCCCCGCTGCTTATACATTACCATTCCGGTGTTCTGATCGGCACCGCTCCTCGGTGCGTCTTCATCCTCCCGTCCGCGCTATCTGCATCCGGGATCTCCGGCTGTCGCAGCGATATGACGTCATCGCGCGACGGCCGGAGATTCCGGATGCAGCCAGCGCGGACGGGAGGATGAAGACGCACCGAGGAGCGGCGCCGATCAGAACACCGGAATGGTAATGTATAAGCAGCGGGGGGGGGGGGGGCCTTACAAGGGGGGACAGTGCCAGCTTTTGGGGGCTGTTGGGTACCCCCAGGGGGCTGCTGGGTACCCCCAGGGGGCTGCTATATGTACCCCTGGGGGCCTGCTGTATACCACTGGGGCTGCTGTATACTACCACTGGGGCTGCTGGGGCTCCTGTATACTACCACTAGGGCTGCTGGGGCTCCTGTATACTACCACTGGGGCTGCTGGGGCTCCTGTATACTACCACTGGGGCTGCTGGGGCTCCTGTATACTACCACTGGGGCTGCTGGGGAATCTGTATACTACCACTGGGGCTGCTGGGGAATCTGTATACTACCACTGGGGCTGCTGGGGAATCTGTATACTACCACTGGGGCTGCTGTATACTACCACTGGGGAGGCCTGTATACCACACTGCTGGGGGCTGTATACCTGTGCTGGGGTCCACCCTCGGCTTATACACGAGTCAATAGGTTTTTCCAGATTTTTGGGGCAAAAGTAGGGGGGTCGGCTTATACACGGGTCGGCTTATACACGAGTATATACGGTATTTAAGGCTTGGACATCGCTGGTGATTTTATCTGTGGGAAATAAAGCACAAATTCTGAAGAACATTGACTTTTATTCTCCTTACTTGCGAGAATTATCTTATTTGAACTTATTTACTAAGGAGGAGAATTAAACAAAAACAAACATTTAATCTATGTCTTGCCCGTTTCCTCTACCTTGCACCTTTAATGTTAATCTCCCACTCATATTGTCCACTGTCTTATGCATGATACGTATTGTAGAAAGCTGCTGAATTCCAGATACTGTAAAATACCCTTAATGACCTCCACTATAACATATGCAGCTTTACCTCATCAGGAGCCTAATTTCTACATACCACCTTCATCGGGAGTTTCTCAGAAGTAATGTAGTTTCTGCACCGGATCCTGGAAAGAGATTACCGCAACAGGCACACCCGCCTACACCTAATGTGCAGCTGTCTTTATCATCTATCTGCAATCACTGTAATGGTAGAGTGGACGAGGGGTGCATTCGTGGTTCTGCAGGGTCACTACAGATTCTCTTCCATTATATCAGTCACACATCAAACAAGACTGGGTGTAACTGGCCACCTGGGTACTGAATCCTGGTGCCACCCAAACCTTGTCCACTAAAACACAGGTAGCAGTTAATGACAAATGAGTTAGTTCTTGGGTTACCTGAGCCATCATTGAGAAGAGAGTCGTGGCAGAGAACGCTTACCGCCTGGTGTCTACAGACCTTCCTCAGCTGGCTCCCTGCGTGTTGCACTCCTTTCCATTCGATCACCTGTTTCTGCGGGAATAAGAACATCAGGAGTTACAGGGCCCCTGGTGCCCGGGTCTGCCCTGGTGTCAGGGTCTGCACTGGTGCCCGGGTCTGAGACTCTCGACTCTAGGCCTCGTCAAAGCTTCTGGCAGCCACACCTGTGTGAGCATTACCTCTGGCTTGAGCACCAGCTCAGGTGTGAGCTGTACCTGCACTCTACCAGACTTATCTGATCACAGGAGAGCCTCCATACAGGCTCATTCACTCTGTGCGGTCTCTGTAGGTCTTTATGTGACTCTAGGGCGGCCGTCACACGTAAAGATTTAGCTCACGATGTCGTACACGATGTCAAATTTGCATATCGTCGGAACGACGCGCAAAATCGCTCATCACAACGCTACACCCACAGACATCGCTCAGACGATTCCCCGATCCACCCATCCAGCGATCGTCTAAGCGATGCACTTATCATCAGTGGACATCGTTCATCAAATAGTCACACAGAAATCTCCTAAACGATGTGTGAGCAAATGTGGGCGTCATTGGAGCCCATAGGCGTGGTACATGGTCTCTAAGCTGCGCCCCTCACAACACCATTGGTGCTCAGTACTGCGTCCTCATTGGGTCAGATGTCCTTCGAAACATGGCGGTCTCATCTGCAGAAAGTCCTGTGATGTTGGTCGCAATGTATATGTGTGCTGTACCACATAACTAACTTTGAATGTGGAAAAGGTACAGGACGCCATCCCCCGTGTTGCGTTGTGCAGAATTAGCTCGCTTATGCGTTGCGCAATTAGTGTAGTGTAAAGATGCGTTAATTAATCATCCTGTAGCGAGCTGTGTGTGTGTCATGAGTGGATATTTCCAAACGCCTGTGAAACGCATGTGTGTTTGCTGTGTGCTCTTGTTGATGTTTGATTTAGTGTGTGAGAAAGCGCATGTGTTAATCAAGCGGGATTGTGGGCAAAATGTATGACAACGCAAAGGAGACTAAGCGTCTTGGAACATTGTTTGGGTGTATGACAAGGTGGACACTATAGCAGGGTCGTGGACCACGCAGGTTCTATTATCAAGTCGACGCAATTGTGGGTGCACAGTTCGGAGAAATTGTGCAGCCGACGCCTATGTGTGGTGCTGAAGACAGCTCTTTAAAAATGGCGCCCTGTGAGTGCAGCCAATGGCAACGCATCATCCTCCACCAATGCGAGCTAGTGGTGAAGCAGCCAATCCGAAACCATTTTGGTGCACGAATTACAACTGAGGAGGCGAGGCAATAGGAAACTCCTGCCACGCCTACGTGCTGGATTTAGGCATCGCGCAGTTCCGACACGTGCATACGATCTCGGTTGTTTAGACACGCCGATTCAGTACATCTTATGAGGCGACATCGTCAGATCTGAGAACCGAACCTCAGATCACGATTTAGCGATTTGATCAGATATCGCTCGTCGTATCTCGCCGTCACACACACAGACATCGCTTACGCGATGTTTAATCTGCCGCGTTCAAGCGATATCTTGCACGATATCTTTACGTGTGACGGCCGCCTAGGAAAGATCTGCAGATCATCTTACCCTTTGCAAGCTACCCATTCCAGTGATTGCAGATCCCCCTCTACCTCCTCATGGCAATATGTGCAGAGGGAGTGGTTTTGCTTTATTACCTCCTGTTGTATAATCACAGCATTTCCAGTGGTAGAATCCATGTACATCTGTAAAATAGCTCAAGATCTGCATTAGTAATGAGCTCATCTGGGACATGTTCACACATCAGAGCAGTGCAATCATGAGGTGTGTGTACTGTGTCTGCTCTGTCCTCTATTTAAGACAAAATATATATAGAAAACACTTACATTTTAACGACGACTTACAAATGAAACTATTGAAAACTTTAAAAAAACAAGCAACTTTTCATATCACCTGTCCATTCCCCCCCTTTAGAATTCTATATAAACATAAAGCATATATGGATTCTAAAGCTAAGTCGTCACCGGGGTTACAAAGAAAAAACATTTTTCATTCTCTACATGATACCAAACTGGATACAATAATGCTGTGTGCACATAGGAAGCTGCAGTGTATATTTTATGTATGTAATCTGCACAAGAAAAAAATCTGAAAGAAAAATAAAGAAAACTAGATAATGTGCGCAACCTTCAGAAGAGGCATCCAGATTTGTGATTATACAATAAAAAACACATTAATTTAGAACTCACTATCTGTGTGCACATCCTGAATATTTTGTGTAAAACTTCTAAGTAAAAACACCATTCTGTGACTGTTCTTTCCAAACCCCCCCCTGTTCACACTCTCCAGGTATGAGGCTAGTTACAGAAACACAGACTTTTTGCTCCAGTCTCTACAGTATCATGAATAATTCAGATCCATCAGAGAGCGGTGCGATTTTTGAGCTTGTGGTGGTTGGCCGTAGTATTGGTCATTGTGACGAGGGTATTGAAATCTGCGATTTTTCTCGTTGTGGTTCCTGAATCTGCGTTCTTGAAGAGGGGCCCTGCAATCCTGTTTATAGTGACCCGGATTACCACAATTAAAGCAGACATTTTTTGTACGAGGTACTGGTTTTGCTGTTGCACATCAGCCCTGACATCTGCATGTGAGAGGTCAAACGTAGGGATCACAGCATGTATGATCATTCTGCAAGGAGAATAGTACTGGCCATTTGTGGTCATCACTGGGTAAACAGGGTCTGGTTTAGACACATTTATGTCAGTCACATGATTTGGTTCAGTTTGTATGATCTGGGGCAATGTTGCAAAATGGCCACCAACTGTAACACATTTGCCCTCCGCAAAATGGCTGCCAGAGGTATTGCCTCCCACAAAATGGCCGCCACCAGAGGAAGTCTGAGAACCACGAACAAGATGGCCGCCACCAGAGGAGGTCTGAGAACCACCAACAAGATGGCCGCCACCAGAGGAGGTCTGAGAACCACCAACAAGATGGCCGACACCAGAGGAGGTCTGAGAACCACCAACAAGATGGCCGCCACCAGAGGAGGTCTGAGAACCACCAACAAGATGGCCGCCACCAGAGGAGGTCTGAGAACCACCAACAAGATGGCCACCACCAGAGGAGGTCTGAGAACCACCAACAAGATGGCCGCCAGCAAAAGAAACATGTGCTCCACCAACAAAATGGCCCCCAACAAAGGAAACATGTGCTCCAGCAGAGGGAGCACATGTCATTGTGACTCCATTATATGGTGGTGGGAATTCACATTGTACAGTTCTATAATACACATAACTTAAACTTTTGTCTTTCTTTTTCCTTTCCTCCTCTATCCAATTTTCTCTATACAAACTTTGAGAAACTCTCTCCCATGCCCTGGCAGTAGACAACAACCCATTATCTTCTAGAACACCTTCCCTCTCTCTTAAGACTGAATTCCACTCCAGGGGTTGCAGCCTTCCTCCTTCTACCATCCCACACAACTTCATAAGCTTCTTGCATTGTTTAACATGACTTTTCCCTTCACGAATTGCAACTAATGTACATGGATCTAACTTGCCATCTGAATTAGGCTTAGGGCCTATGCGACACAACTGCATTAACTTCTCCATCTCTCTCTTATATAGATTAAGATAATGGACACAAAACAAACAAACACTTAAGACTGGGGAGATGACAAACCTGGCATAAGACCTTCACAGCCGTCTACACTTCCTATCTGTCCCTGTCTGATTTCCGTGTTCCGTTAATTATCGGGCCATGTACTGAATCACTCTAAGTAACATGCCCCTATGGGAGTCAATTACTCAACCTCATGCAGAGTCGTTACTCAATGTATATCCTTCAGATAAACAGAGTCGTTACTCAATGTCTCTCCAGAACTGAAAATCGTATCACTTGTGACCACTTTGATCTATCTCCTTCTCCAGACACTGCTCAAAAACCCTCTTACCCTACCAATCATCTCCCCTCCACACAGCAGGCTGCAGACAACTTAGCATGACGGTTCTTCCGCAATCAAATGGCCAGCAGCGGAGAAAACCCCTCTGCCGTCTCAGACACCCTGAAAGATCAGACGCGGTCAGGCAATCTGCACAGGGTACCCCGAAAAACAGGTAAAGCCAACAGATTATAATAAAATCAGCAGACCTACCGTTTTTGTTAGGGAGGTGATCAGTCTCTTGGCTCGGGGCACTCAGTGCGTCCTGCCGTCTCCTTCACCAGTCATTCAAGGTTTGGGGATTCGCCTCTGCTGCCCCACGATGGAGCGCCAATTCTCAGGGATTAATATTTTATAATATTATTAATAAGTTGCCTGCTCCTGTCCTAATTGATATAGACTGTTGCATGCAATGAAAGAAATACACCGATAACACAATCAGGTGTAAGCTCTCTTCAGCCCTCCACAAGGCACAGCTCCAAAGTGAGTTTTATTGATCACACAAGGGTTTTAACAAAGCTCTTTTAAGGGGGCTCGGTCACACAAGGAATTTGGACAAATGGAATGCATTTATTGGTGGGACATGGTCTAGTCCATGGAGGGGGATTGTTCATGAGGTCATCAAGGTGAATTAGTCCTTCAGGTCTCCAAAAGTTAGTTTGATCCGTGAAGCCATCTGATGAGGTGTCATTCTGTGATTGATCACTCTTTGTCTTGACTGCAGCTTTGTCTCAGAACATGTGGTGATGTGGCAGGAAATGGTAGCCATCTTTGTCTGATACAAACTTATGTAAGGTGAAAATTATACACTTTGAGTCATTTCTCTAAAGCCCTTATGTCTTAAGGTAAATTAAGTATTTTGATCTTAAGGCTCTCCTTAACAATACGTACCCTTTCTTCTGGTATTGCAAAGAAAGCTAAAAAAAACTGTCGAAAAACTCCAAGAAATTGTTGGTAACAGGTACACTGCTGTGAATAACATTTGTCTGGTGACGACGACTTGACATTTCCTGGCTTGGAAGTGTAGAAGTATAATATGTGTACACCAGATTGTCTAAAAGCTTCTTTTGTTACTCCTGTATGCGTACGTCCCTTCACCCTTCACCCTCCAAAGCTACCTGCCTCTGTGCTGACGGCAGTCTATACCTTTGCAGTGTCACACATGACCTTGCCTGGCTGCAGTTTCGGTGGAGACAGCCATTGATTAAACTCGGTCTTCAAAGCTGACCACAACTCCTCAGCTGTGTGACTCACATTTCCCTGGCATTTTAACAGTAAAACAGGCTGATGATATTCAGCCCTGCTGGCAGTGTACTAAGGTCTACTTGATTCTTTCTGCACAGTTGGAACATTCCCAGATAGGTTTTGGAGGCAGGTGGAAGCCATAGCGGAGGTGGAGTACACAGAAGCAGTGGAGGAACTGCTACATACATAGGTTTTACTTCCACACCATGGAGATGGCAAGACTTGTTCAGCAGCCCCTTCCCCTGCAGCCACCAGAGTCACCCAGTGCCCAGTTAGCAACATGTAACGCCCCTGGTCATGCTTAGTTGTTCAGGTGTCTATGGTGAAATTAACCCTGTCACACAGTTTCTCAAGGAAGCAGTGATGTTGTCTGTGACATGCTGATGGAGTGCAGGCACAGCTTTCTTCAAGAAGCAGTGGAGGCTGGGCATCTGGTACTGGAGGACAGTGCTATGGCCATGAGCTCAGTATCAACCGGGCGGAAAGGCAGCATTTTGTGGTAAATAAATGGGAGATGGTGAAATTTAACTTATTTGCTTTGACATGGTTAGGAGGAAATGGTCTTTTACTTGACCACATCTTCTGGACTGAGGGCTGACTGTTGTGGTAAGACAGGGTGGAGTAGATAGAGTATACCAGACAAATTGCTGGAGTCTGAGGGAGGCGCAGGCAGATAGGTTATGTTGCCTTTATGAATAGGTGGTTCTCTCAATGTCTCACAGCGTTCAACACCAGCTGGAAAATCCACTTCCAAAACAGGTGTCTGTAAACCACACTGGCTGTTGCAGGTAAAGAGGTGGATGTTGTGCAGGCGAAGGTCTGTGTGAGAACAGTCTCCACAGGCACAAACAATGAAGAAGCCACAGATGTCCTTGATGGAGTGGTTGGTGGTTGGACAGGGTTGCTAGGCCGCATTTTAGCATGGTGAGCTATGTCACCGATCAATTTCTCAAATTATTTATTTTATTGCCTATGTTCAGATTTTGCTTACAGTCTTGTCAGATGGCATGAGTTGGGTCTTCCTTTGGGATCATGAGAAAGGCCCAAACTAGGCAAGGCTTTCCACCCATGCAAACTGCAGAGCCGCCATGGCTTGTGCAGAAAGGCAGAGTTGTGGCTAAGGACGCAGTGCTTGATGTGCTTGCAACCCTCCATCTCTGTCCAGGAAACTGCAACCTAACCTTGTCAGCGTCATCATTCTCCTCTTCCACCTCCTCTGCTTGGAACATCATCTGCCTGCTTGTGGGTTGACAGTAAGTGGGATCTAGAACCTCATCATCATCATCTGTGTTGTCACACTCCTCGCCCTCAGAGCCACTGCCATCCTGCCCTGACTGAAAACTCACATAGGCATTCACCTCAAGTATCTAAGTCTCATCATGATTACAACCCTCTATGTCTCCAAAAGCAGGGGTTAAAGTTTGATAATGAGGCTCTACATTATGCCCGAACCCTTGTTCATCCAACCCTGGATCTGACTCACAAAGATTTTGTGCATCGGTGCCGATCATTTCTTCCTCATTAGTCAGCAAATTTTTGGTGTTCTATAATATGCATGAACAGCTCTGCAGACTTGGCCATTTGTGTTTACACACAGTCAGTAGTGTGGCTGGAGGCTTGTGGCACCTGTGAGGATTGCACTGTGTGTCCTGTGGAAGGTGAGGTGGAGCAGAGGTCACTTAATGGAGCGCTTGACATCCACAGATGTCACTTAATGGAGTGCTTGACATCCATTGTAGCACCTGGTCTTTCTGGTTCTCATCTACAAGTCGAACCAATGTCCTGCTGCCTAAGAAAGGGATCATACCAGAATGTCCAGTAAAAGAAGTTGGCTTTTCTTTGCCTAGAAGGCGATGTTTGTTGAACACAGTTTTCTGTTACTTTACCACCTACCCCACGGATACCAAGCGTTTTTCCCTTACCACCACGCCTATTCCACTTTTCCCCATGACCACGGCTTTTACTACTCATATTTGATGGCAACAGATTTGCAAGTTTAATTTTAATTTTATTAATTTTATTTCATATTATTACTTTTATTTTTGTTATCCTTATTATTTTTTTCTTTTTATTTGTTTTGGAGAGATAACCTTTATTATTGCAGAGGGTACGCAGCATGCAAAACCATCTGTTCTATACTTATGTGATAGCAATTCATATAAAAATAGCATATGGCCATTATATGCTTCACATCCATGATCTTAAAGGTCTGTTTACACTGCTGAAAAATCGTAGTATGGATATTGCTTCTTGAAAATGTGCAATCACTATTTCATGTCATAACAATAATAATAATATTTATTCATTTATGTAGCGCTATTAATTCCATAGCACCTTACATACACTTGCAACACTGTCCCCATTGGGGCTCATATTTCATGTCATACATTTACAACACAGACTTTTGGCAAGTGCATAACTGTGTTATATGTATAATTCATATTACAGTTGTCCTTGCATTCCAGCAGTGCCCAGTGGCCACTAGCCTTATTCAGCATTCCAGATGAATTCATGGTAAATGGTGACCTCAATAAACGTATTTGTTTTCCTCTTCGTTATGTCTCCTACAAAGAGGTTATGCTTCAATAATGACTGCACCTAAATGCAACAGTTGTTATACCTTATGGCCTTGGGAAGTAGATTTGTGACAGTGATGGTAGTTCTGTAGAGCATCACGGAGAGGGGTTAATTAGGAATTAGGCATTAGGCAACAAAAGTGTGCAAACATTCAACTGCAATGCTGATTGCTCAGGTCTGAGTCCTGTCACTCAATGGAAAAGGCATGCCACGTAAGGTACCGTCACACGCGGCAATTTTGCTAGCAATTTCACTGGCAATTTGCTGGTTGCAGTGAAATCATGGACACATTGTTACATTTGTACAAGGCAACAAAATAGAACAATGTGTCCATGATTTCACTGCAACCAGTAAGTTGCAAGTGAAATTGCATGCAATGTTGCGACGTGTAAAGGTACCCTGATGGCCACTTTACACGTCCCAACATCGTTTCGATATTGGATACAATGGCACGGGAGCGCGCACTTTTTTGGCTGAAATCCAAGATCGCATAGGAGCTGTCCCACAGGCAGATATCGGCAGGCAACACAACTGCGATGTATACGCCCCCTTGTACGCGCGAACCAGGGAACAACCATTTAACGTGGGAGAGAATAGGGGAAGTTTTTCTCCAAATCGTTGTTGGGCTGTCACACAGCACGATCCTGCCAGATCATCCATTGAATATAGGGCAGTTGGAGAGCCTGCTCATTTTTCCCCCGATATCGTTTTGACATAGTTCTTGCATCGAATTGTACATTTACACCACACAACACAGGAACGATATCGGCGCCAACGCACGAACCACGTGACTTTTTATCGAAGTTGGACGACGATATCGGGACGTGTAAAGCGGCCATAAAGGGGAGAGAAGATGAGGCACATTAAGGGAGTGACACCATGACAATAACAATTAATATAAGAAACAAAGTCTTTATTAATGTACAAGTGCAGGGGAATTTTAAAAACAATTAAAACCTTGTGGGGGAACTCAGGTCAGTTGGCAGCAAAACAATAAATGGAATTTCAATGGCTTGAACATGAAATATCCAGGATCAATGATATTGAGCCCCCAAAATTAAACAATATGGCGGTGGCATATATTTTACGGAACACAATGTCAGAAATTCCCGCAATGGTGTAAATAGCTGGTAGAATACCATTAATAGACATACATATGGATGCCGGTGTGGTATAGGTGTTAGATTAGGTTATCAGAATTCTAGTCTATCATGCACATGGCACAATCGTAGCCATCCAATGTGCATTTGACATGCTAAGGTTACACCTTTGATATATCTTCTGCTGACTACCACCTGGCATCCTTCGGTTTAGGGATACATTGGTAGAAACAAAATATTATATAAAGGATTATGTTACCACTGTTTATCCCTTGGGTAGTTGTGTTATAGTGTTAATCTTTGCCCTCTATATTACCTTGTTGTTCAATCTGTATACTGCACTGTC